>JAAGKR010011828.1:0-18171 GCA_011419295.1 Clarias macrocephalus
TATATATATATATATATATATATATATATATATATATATATTTTTTTTTTTTTTTTTTTTTTAACAAAACTGAGATTTTCTTTCTATGGCATATTTTTTTTTAAGCTTTCTACTTTAAGAAACCATTTTAGAAATTGTACTGCATATACAGTATTTCCCTTAGGATTTATGTATGGATCACATTAGGTAGATATTTATGCTTAGATCGTGCTCTTAATTTCATGCCATGGTGCCAGATTATTGACAATACACATGAACTCCTTCTTTCTTTGTAAAGATGGTAAAAGAGCCATAATGTTTAGAATGTAATTTTTAAATGCTAATTTAAAACAAAAGTCAGCTATTATTTCAACACTGATGTTTAGATGAGAACAAGTGTAGTGAAGCCATGTTCTTTTAAATTTCAAATGTCAGCCTTAAAATGCAATCTATATTCCATTAATTAGGTTTTTCACTCAGGAGAATTTCATGCATATTTATTGAGCCATTCGTTATGGCTACACTGACTGCTGGCTTGGGTGCTTTAAATTTAACTCCATCGTACAAGCTCCTACATGCCTTTAAAAGCCTACAAGTTATAGTACTGCTTTTAGCATCCTGAGTCATATAAATTAAGGCATACAAATATCACATCATATTTTCCCTAGAGTGTTTTCAATAACCTCCTGTGGCTCAGAAGCTGCTGTTCCTCCAGTTTTACCCGTACAGAACATTCTACTCCCATCCAGACACCACTCCTGACTTCATTGAAATAAATACTTCTGCTTTTCAGAGACTATAAGCTTTTGCACTTATTTTATTTCAAGAGCTACAAGCAGCAGTGGATATAGATTTTAGCTGAGGCAGAACAATAACAGCGCAATCAAAATTAAGTCAAGCACTTATCGCACTCTACTTATTCTATAGGCTATCATCAAAATAATTTTTAGAGTAATAGACCAGACAATATGCCATAGTCTGCATACACTTTAGCAGCTTGTTTTAAATACCATTAGGTAAACCTTTATTCAGCTATGTTCAAGTTAATCGAATTTACCAGACTTTTCAGATTTAATTCATGTGCTGGTTAAATTCAATTTAACCAGCACAAAATATTTTCATATTCATAAGAAACATACAGTATTTATTTTCCCCTGAAACTGCGTTAAAACTAATCCTACACTCCTCTATCCATTTGCATTCTTCATATAGATTTGGGAAACATTCAAGACAGACTGACAGACTGACAGACAAACAGCCACACACACACACACACACACACACACACACACACACACACACACACACACACACACACACACACACACACACACACACACACACACACCAAACATGCTATATGGTAATAATATTGATATATTGTTATATTTTCACCAGAAAATTCACAAACTGCATCTGGGTCCCTGTCCTCTGTATGTAATGCAAACAAATTTAAATGCTTTTTCGCTTCTGTGATCTGTAAGGTCCTGTAAAGTTAACATTTACATTCAGGCATTTGGCAGATGCTCTTATCCAGAGTGATATCTAAAAGTGCTTTTAAGTTTCCTTCCTTGGTCAATCCTTACACTGGGTTACGAGTTTACTCAGTACCATCAGTCAAACACCAAAGGGAAGGGTGTTTTTTTTTTTTTTTTTTAGGTGAGGGGGTTGGGAATGGGGAGGGGCTGGATAGATAGGTCTTTAGTCATGGCTTAAAGATTACCTGTGACTCAGTTGTATGGATATTTAGAGTGCCAGAACAGAAGATAGTCTAGTTGAATGTCTCCCAATATTATTATTTTTATTTTTTCATATATCTGACATTTTCTCCTTAATTTACCCATGTAAGAAGGCTCTCACATTACTCTGGGCACACAGATCTATTAGTATAAGATCATTAAATTAGACTGACACTGATGTCAATTCCCATTATCATGTGCAGTCGATATGCAGGTGAACAACTGCAGTTAGTGAGATCTTAGTGGCTATGAAATAACTGAATTTGATGATACACAAACATGGGCACAAGATTCATTTTAAACTTAAAATCTCTGCACACTGATAACCATGCTTTCTCTAGGGGGAAAAAAGCAAGAATTTAAAACATGTTAATAATTAATCATTAAACACATGTTATGATCCTGGCCAGTGGAACTAGAATTTGCTTAAATAGCAGTCTCAGTTGGTTAAATAGGTTATATTTACATAAGTCAAAATAGGTTTTATTTACACAACTTCTAGTAATAACATTGACCAGTTACCATTTAGGGCAGTGTTGGGTCGATTGGTCAATGGGTTACTCATCGGAAGATCAGGGACTCGAGCCCTGGCACCGCCCACTTGCCACCGTTGAGCCCTTGAACAAGGCTTCTAACCCTATCCGCTCCAGGGGTGCTGTATCCTGGCTAACCCTCCATTCTGACCCCAGCTATCTAAAAAAAATCACTGTGCTGTAAGGTACATGTGACAAGTAATTGAGTTAATCATCATTGCAAACTAAAGTGAAACAGCTAACTAGCTTAAATAAATAGATAATAGTTGCTATATTCATACTGGGATGTGGATTATTATTATTATATTTCAATTCAAGTGTTATCTGCTACCAAGCTAACTAAGAGCCACGTACACAACATAATCATGCCAATGACTGATTTATTTTAAAAGCATACACAATATAATATTTTACTGCTGCAAGCTAACATTAGATGCCCCATTAAAGAAAATGAGCACTTGCATAAAAATGAGCCTAAGTACCTCTATGTGTTTGCTCATATTTAAGGGAAAAATTATTTTAAGAAGAAATCATATAGAAATGAGACATTCAGATAAAATTTAAGTAGAGTTTCAATTAAAATATTCTGTAGTAGATAATATTTTGTTTACACAATATTTTTTACAAGAGTGGCACAGTGACATACCACTGTCATCCCTAATTCAGTCTTGAACTCAGGGTAACTTTCTGGTCGGATTTTTTAAATTTATTTGTATGTTGTATTATCTCCCTTAAACCTTTTTGTTGTGTTTTGTCATACTAGAACTGTGGCCCCTCCTTGTAGGGGCAAATAAAAGATTGTTCTTTATTGTTATTTTCGATACCTGAAAGACACAACATTCTTTAAGGTCAGATCTCTTCCATTAACATGATTTGCTCAGGATGACAGCACTTATCTACCTTAACAAAGTGTTTTGTTTGGAGAAGAAAAAAGGGAGGAAAAGAACAATCATGCTTGACAGTGTTGACAGAACAGTCATGCATTATTCATCTGGATGCAGTAGCAGCATCTATTTCTTTTAAACCCCTCTCTCTTTGTGGTTTTTGGTCCTTTTTTCGTTTTTGCATTTTCTCCATCAACCTGTCAAACTGCCCTATGGTCCCTTTGTAAGATCTTTAATCCCCTTGCTTGTTTGCTTGTTGTTGTGAAAAGCTAAATCAACCTGCTGGACAATCCAGATTTCAGTTAAAGTAAAACAAATAAATAAAATAAAAAGGTGAGATGCAGTAAAAAGTATTTTGATCAAACTGGACTGTACTATATATACTGTATAGAGAGAGAGAGAGAGAGAGAGAGAGAGAGAGAGAGAGAGAGAGATTTTAATCTTATCCATTTTCTAGCCCCTGTTCCTCTATCTGATCTATGATCTAGATCTACTTTGGTCCAACATTACAGTGTAACTCAAACGCACTCTTTTCTACTGTGACATTTTACAAAAGAAGCTCTTTCTATCTACTTTCTGCACATAACAATATATAACTACAACAAAATATAATGTGACCTATAGATTTTTTATTCATCTATTAATTAGATGTTTTATTTAGATGTATTTAAAAGAAATGCTATACAGTATGTAAGAAATGAAAAAAAGGTTTTATGTGTTTCAATCAAGTCAATTCCCTGCATTTTGTAACCTCACCATCTGACATGAGTTGCAAAATGATAACAGACAAAATGTGCAGATCACTGAGCATCAGTATTATCAAAATCAATTGCATATTTATATATGAGCGTATGAGCAATTTCCTCAAAGGTGTTATTAAATGACTAGCTGTACACATACATGTCTCTAATAGCAATAATATATTTTTCTGCTTACATGTAATATAACTAAGTGCACTATTGTTCTACAATATATTAGGGCTGTACCAAAATTAATGCACAAGTGGGAATAACTTTTTGGGGGGGGGGGGGGGGGATTTTTCCCAGATTTTCTCCCTAATTTAGTCGTGTCCAATTCCTCCCCGTCACTAGGGGGCTCCCACATTAAGGCTACTACTACCCCTCAGTCGGGAGGGCCGAAGACTGTCACGTGTTTCCTCCGAACCACGTGACGCCAGCCGACCGCATCTTTTCGAACTGCTTGCTCGTGCACCGTTGGGGGCGGCGTAACACATTCTGAGGACAGCGCTATCCGCTCCTTCCGCTTGCGTGGGCTCACAGACGCCCCTGATTGGCTGTAGAGCCGAGATTAATGTGGGAGCACTAAGTACCTCTCATCCTTCCCCTCTGAGAGAGCTCGGCCAATCAGCTCTCTCTAGACCTCCGGCTGTGAGAGGTTACAGCATCACCCGGGGATCGAACACGCAATCTCCGGATGATAGGTCGAGCGCTTTACCACTGCGCCACTCGGAGGCAGGCATAACTTTTTTAATACCCAACACATGTTGTTTATATTGCACATGTTGGTAGAGCCTCCATCATAAGTGATGCATTTATACCATTAATTAACCCAAATATAGAATCCTCTTTAAAAATCCCTTTTGTCGCAGTTGATCATCCCCCACTAAGATGTTGGTCTTCAATGCTGGCTTCCCCTTCTTTACACTTCTTCATCCATCTGTGCACATTGCTCTTGTCAATGGTGTTATCTCCATAAACATTCTGTAATTTAGTGAGAAACCATCAACTGCGACAGAGGGGAGTTTCAAAGAGGAATAGAGAGTTTGGTTCAACAATGGTTCAAAAGTATTGCTTTTGAAACAGACCATGTTGAGTAGAATATCTTTATATAGAGTGCAATTTGAATGACTCAGGTCAGGTAATAAAAAAATCATGCCTCTTTCGCATTACTTTCTGAACAGGACTCTATGGTTACATATAATATAGCATAATAGAGCATGGGAAAGTGCATCTGATATTTTTGCGCCATCTTTTGCGATGAGATTCATTAGAATGTAAGAATGTCTCTTCTACATTTGAATTCATGTGCAGTGTAGCATATCATGCCACTGTTTAGTCTTCCATCGGTGGGTTCCTCTATGTCAGCTGCTTCGTCGATCCTCTCCGCAGATCTGCAGGAACAGCTCAATATTCCTTTGAACAGGCGCTTTCTAGAGGGGTAAAATCAATAACGCCCCTTTTCACACCACATTTGTCTTCCTGCTTGCTTTTGCTTTATCAGCAATAGTAAAGACTTCCATGATGCACTGCACATAATCTCGTAACCAAAAACAAAACAACAAAAAAACTTTTTAAGGGTTAAGCCATTTGATTGTAAAGTTTATTATGATCAGCAATAGGCCACAACAATGTCCTGTATACCACCGAATAGAGAGAAACGAACAACTTTATATTTTATATGTTTACATAAAAATGAATAGTAAAAAACTATTCTATGGTGGTTGAAATATTATACATTGCCATAAGGCAGCCACAGGTGATCATGGCAAGGAAAAACTTGAGAAATATACCTTGACACAAGAGGACCCATCCTCTCCCACACTGAATAGTTTACAAATAGATTACAAAACCTTTACTTTTCTATTACTGCATTGTTTTTTTTTTATATTTTTTTTATTTTGTGATCATGAACATCCAGGTGAGATTATCCCCTAAAGAAAGGCTGAGAACATTAAAGGGTTAAGGAATCAGTGTTGCTCCATTCACAGCAAGGGGTATAAAATGTATTTTCATTTAGCCTGTAAACTGTGGAGCTTTTTGCACCAGACACAGTGCAAGGCAACATCACTTATTTTTACTACTTATAGAAAACACAACTTAATTTCCTCATTAATTGGTTGCACTTCATATTCGGATTTTTTTTAAACATTGTATTGTAGAATTTAAGCCATTCAGAACAAAGCTTGAAAGGTTAGGCCATCACTTAGATATGCCCACTTCAATATTGGTAAATGTCTATGTGATCACAGGTGATTGATGTCTCATCTTTGTCTGTGAAATTCTGACCGAGAACTGTGTTCAATAATGCAAAATTTGTCCGGATTCTAGGAAAATCTTCACTTCGGTGCCCTTCCTCGACTGTCAATCATGTTTTGCAACTCATCTCAAAGGAATGTGGCATCTGTTTGGCTGTCGGATGGATTTCGGCTTGACTAGCCATGCATTTGCTCTGTTTCTGTCTGTCTCTCTCACTCTTGCCATTTTGTAATCTCAACAGACTCATTTGCAATTATGTCAACAGCAATCAAATGCCTGATTTAACCCCAATGACACAGTCATCATCCAATTATTCAGTGGCATACATGCAAAATGGATGGGAAAAGATGTTTAATTGGTATTTCTTTCTGTAATATAGTTCTTAGGTTACCACTTTATATACATTGCTTGCATCTAGTGGACCAGTTATGTGACATTTTGCATTGCATAACTATCAGCAAAATGGACATGGAAATGAGCCATGTCAACTGGACTTCTTTCTTGTTAGATAGAAACATCTCATTACTTATCCAAGTACCTCCTTCAGTCTGAGGAAAATTCTTTAAATTTGTATCCTCCAGGGTCAAAAAGGTCCTCTCCTGTCTGAAAAGGCTCGTTATGTGAACAGTGGAGAAGGTAAGAGTAGGAGGGAGAGTCGTTAGGCAGTAGGGGGAAAGAGTTGTTAAGAATAAACAGCAATAGAGAGAGATTAGGGAGAGTCGTTAAGGTGCAACGACCAGAGAGTGTAGTGTGTCTTTCCTGATGGATCTGTGTGGAGGACTTGATCTTTCAGGGGATGCACTGTAAAACTGAATAAGTTGGCAAAACTCAAAAAATTTGAGGTGTCACTTAACATCAAATTTTCGAAGTAATGTAGTTTCCATTTGTAAGTAAACAGAACTATCAGTTTTTGAGTTTGTTGTACTCATTCATATTAATCGTTCTTTACTTGTATTATTGAGTAGCCTAACTCCTACTATTTAATAGCAATTATCTTTTTTTTTTCAAATCCAAGACATTGTTGTAGGTCTTTCGGCTGCTCCCAGCAATGGGTCGCCATAGCAGACAATCCGGTCCGCACACCAGCTCAGCATAGGTTTTACACCAGATGCCCTTCCTGACAAAACCCTCCCATTTTATCTGGGCTTGGGACAGACACATCATCCAGTTGTTGGGAATCAAACCCGAACCTTTTGCATTGCAGGCGAAACACCTACCACTAAGCCACCAGTGCCCTATCACCCTAATGACGGCAGACACAAAATTTGTGGAACTTTAAGGTGACAGTTACTGTTACTTAGGTACTTACAGTTACTTCAAATATTAAATTTGTTCAGCTAACTTGAAAAGTGTCATTTCTACAAACTCATAAATACCAAAAAGTTCTAAATACTCATCAAGGTCTATTAATTTGAACTAATTGTAATTATTTAAGTTAAAAGTACTCAATATGTTTAATTACATTGAGCAATAGGGTTTACAGTGTGGATGAAAGGGCAGCAAATAGGATACAAGGTATTGTGACTATGGCCTCTACCTCTGTTGCATTTTCCACTTGCACATACAGTAGATGGTTTCTTTTACCCCTTTCTCAGACCATCTATCCTCTCTATACAAAATTTGTACGTTCTCATTCTCAATGTGTGTCCTCCGTCCTTCAGGTGAAGATACACTGCTGATTCAGGTCCTGAGCTGTTGGTCTTTATGTGTTGATTCATCCCCCTATGGAACGGTTGTTTTGTCTCCTCAGTGTAGAGTTCTGAAGATCCTTCACTGGATTGGACCATGTATGTACTGTATATTATATTGCTCTTCTTGTGTTCTGGTGTCCAATCTTTGGGTCAGACAAGTCTTTGTGTTAGCATGTTGGTGGATTGAAGTGAACTGGGGTGTGCCGCTTTCCAAACATAATTTTGGAGCTTCTCTGACACTCTGACAGCAACCTAGGCGATGATAAGATTTTTCGGGTCGGCTCTGGGTCTCAGCTCTATTTGTTGTTCTTCTGTTGGATCTGGAAGCTATTTTGTTGAACTTAAAGTAGGATATCCGTAGGCCTTGAGAACTGTCTTCAGATGCTTGAATTCCTTCTTTTTAGCTTCAGTGGAAGTGGTGATGACATCTAATTTGTGTTGTAGTAGAGGTGGGAGTCAAACCACAAATACTGGTGTGTGTGTGTGTGTGTGTGTGTGTGTGTGTGTGTGTGTGTGTGTGTGTGTGTGTGTGTGTGTGTGAGTGAGAGAGAGAGAGAGAGAGAGAGAGAGAGAGAGAGAGAGAGAGAGACCCTTTTAGAGAGTCCCTTTGACCCTTCTCTCAGTCTTAAGAAGCTACCTGGATGAGTAACAAGGAAGAAGTCCAGTTAGAATGACCCAACTCCCACCTGGAAGACCGAGAAACAGCTATTAGCTTACACAAGTAGCTTAAAAATTTCTGCTAGTATTTATGATTATATAAATTACTTGGTGTATCTGGTGTTGACCAGGTAGAGATTTTTGTTTCTTTATTGTTGGACTTTTATACATGGACAGCCGATTGATTACCTCTCTCCTCTAAGAGGCTGTTCAAATTTGAAAAAATATATATTGAAATCGGCTTTTGCAGATTCCTTTCGCTATAGGGAATGTGTAAAGGATTGAGCTTGCAGGCTTTAGGGAATCTTTCTGTAATGATAAGTGGGTTAGTGCAGACCTTGAAAGAAATCAGTGATAAAAATGTATAGCAATATGAGCTCACTTGCAGTGTGGGACTAACATGGCCTCAAGCAGTTCAGCAGGAACCTGTTGTGTTGTTGTTGACTCGGCACAGACTGTAAAGATTTAGATGTTTACATTGGTAGTTAACGGTTGCTGCCAGAATTCATCCCTCACGGAGGCTGAGGTGCACTGAATAACTGGATGCCAAGAACTGAGCGATGTGTGAATAACAGAGTGACCTACTGGATAAAATGGCTGCCAAAAGGCATGGGGAAAGACTAGGTTTTGTGGAAGGACCATCTGGAGGTTTTGGGGCCTCTCTAGGCACCATTCCACTTCACTGTTATTGAGTCGGGCTATAAAGGTCAAATCTGGTGAATGCAAAGAAAAATGACCGAACTGCTTTTAACTGCTTACCAGATTTATCATAACCTGGATTTCTGTGATTAATCAGAATGAGGATTGGTTGCATGCTCCCTCAAGCCAGTGCCTCCTTTCTCCCAAGGCAAACTTAATGGATAAGAGTTCACATTTGCTGATGCAGTTGTCTTTCAGTTGAATTTAACTTGTGTAAAAGGGGGATTTACAAACGACATTTAAAAGCACGTCAATGCAAACAGGAAATAAGTGCAATTTAACACACACTACCTGTTCAATGCTCAAAATATTCCTTCATTTATTTTAAATACTATGCAAAGCTTACCAATGTGCTCTCAATTCTGGGGAAAGTGCAAATGCAAGTCAATATGATTTATGAATTCTGGCTCTGACACATCACTCAAGAGATGTGCATATATTTTATTTATTTATTTATTTATTTATTTGTAACTTTTAACCTTGACAGCTGGACAATTTAAGTGCGGTCTGAGTTTCTGCATTGACTTTGACTTCTCTTGGAGTTAGCAGCCTTGGTACTCAGACTAATTAGTCTATGTTGGACTTTTTTTCTTTCTTATTGAATTCACAATGTCTGACAATAAATGATTCTTCCTGACAGAGTTTTGCAGTGATTCACCTGGGTTGTAACGCAGGGCTCTAGGTAAAAATGATCTTTATGCCTAGATCTTGAGACGTGATGCTCAGCTTTCTGTTTCATTTACTATATGATAGGTAGTTTCGTATTCTGTCATTCACATATGGTAAAAATAACACAATTGGTTGGCATGCCCACATTTGGAGGGGCATTCAGCAAATGAGAATACTAATTTAGAGATGGTCAAACCTTTTCCTTATGTACTGTACATGTAAAAAAAAAAAAAAAAAAAACACGGAATTACAAATTCAGTGTAAAACACTCTAAAAGAACATAAAATTCATAACATTCATAGCTTACTAATAAAAAAGTATAACTTTTTCAGTTTAATTACAGCAGGGCTGCCAACTGCATAGCTCAGGTTGTGCTTCTTTGAGTGTTAAAGTGTTAAAGTGAAGAAAAAAAGAAAAGGAAAAAAAAACACTACAGGTGACTGTATTTATTCCAATTGGTACAAATGACTTTAAATTGTTTTATATTGTTTTATATATTGGCTCAGCCCTATTATGAATGTTCCAATTCAGTGGCGCTGGTGCAAAATTATTTTAGGGGGGCGCAAACAAAATGAAAATACACCCCGCGTACACGAACACAAATGAATGTAGTAGATTTTTTTTTATTGCAAATAAATTATATTAAGAAATACAGCGAAATATTGTGACTAAATGTCTTGATTTTATTTTTTAAATAAATAATTATTATGTTAAATAATTGCATGTTAAAGGAGCATTCTTCTCTGCCTAACTTTAAGTATTGACCGGCCGCCACTGTTGCAATTACTGTTCCATCTTTTGCATATCACTGATGCCTTCACAAAGCTGTAAATGTGTGTTATTTCAACTGGATTACACAAAATATTTATTCTCTTTACATGGAGTGTAAAAAAAAAAGTGGTGGAGCATCGTTCCAGTATTCACTGTCCACACTACCTCTGTGTGTATGTAAGGGAGGGATGTAGCGGTCTGACATCAAAATAAAAGCCGCATATAGCTGTCCTGTCAGAAAGAGGCTGGAGCTCAGTGATTTTCCTTTAGCCTTCAACAATTGTTTTGAATATGAAAGTGTAAGAATTGGAAGTGTGGCGTGAGAGCATGTGAAGGTGAGTGGTTGTGTGATTGTCTGATTACAGTCTACAATTTTAATTTTAAACCATTATTTCTAAATTAGTTTACAGAGGCAGTCATGACAAGCATGCTGTATGTTTGACACCAGCGATTTACATGCCTGATTAACAGTGTTCATTACATCCTAGCATAGGGGTCGGGAACCCGCGGCTCTGGAGCCACATGTGGCTCTTTCATCTCTCTGCTGCTGCTGCTCCCTGTGTCTTTGGAAAATAAATAATCAGTATTTAATTAAAATAAATTTGATTTGATTTTATTATTCTTTTTAATGTAATTAAAAATTTAAGGTTATGGTGATCTTGTAACATTACAATAAAACGTTTCAAAATTTTTGTCGCTCTAAATATGCGTCACAATCTCCGATGTGCAATTTATTAAGCTTTTCGACCACCAGTTTCAGGTTGAACGCTGACTGCATGCTCCAGTACACACGATAAATGGATGACGGCGCACAGAAACAGACAGCATTTTTATTTTGCTGCAGGTGGATAATTTAAGTTCAGCTTTTTATTTCATGAATACAAGGAGAACTCAAATAGACATTGAGTGTATTATTTGAAAGTTACCTTCAACCCAGTGCCTTTTTTTTTTAGAGTTCAAAATGTTTTTTTTGCATGTAGAAATACAATTTTGATTTCTCTGTAGCAGTTTATTGAATACATAAATGCAACACACTATAATTTTTTGTTATATATACGGTAGCATAAAGGTAAAAAATTGTATATGTAGTGTTGCATTGTTGTCTTCATTTTACACATCAAAATGGTTTTGTGGCCCCCAGTGTTTTCTTTTCTGTGAGAAACAGGTCCAAATGGCTCTTTGAATGTTTATGGTTGCCGACCTCTGTCCTAGCATGTCTTGCTGTAATAGAGATTTAAACTCAAAATGTACAGAGATACATACCAGTATATTACAGAAAAGTATATTATTATAAAAATTACCAGTTAATAAATTTTAACTAAGCTAACAAATTGTAAAAGAAAAAAAAATCAACATGATAATGACTTGCATGACCTAAATTTCCCTTATATTAATATCAAATTAGTTGATACAACTAAACAGTTTAGCATTGCCTTGATTGATGAAAGAGAGGAAATCCATCTGTGCTACCTAATGAGTTAGGTCACCTGTAGTTCAAGTGCTCCTCTTCCAGACTACAGGACAAATAACTGGCTAGAAGTTAGCATTACTAAATCACTGATTAATAACATACCAGCATTTCTTAATGTTGATCTAGCATTTAAACTGGTTTTATTACAAATTATTAAAAGCTCCTCAACTGTGATGTCTACAAGTACAGTGGTACCTTGCCATACAAACCACCTTTCGAACGCCCCACCAAATTTTCGCATAAAGAACTGTAAAACTTCAGTAGAAAAATATTTTCATTGACCCCCTCTAAAGCCCTGCGTTAGGGCTCTTATTAATATCATAACTTCTCCTGGTCCGGCTCCAAACCGCACCATGTAACAGAATGATGGCACGAAATAGAGGATCAAGCAAAAGTGCTTGAAAAGCATGAGGAAGCCCTAACCATTTTAATTTTAGAGGTGTGGGGGATTAATAAGCGCATAGAGAAAATTTGAGGGCAGATCGAGGCGCATGCCACTTCCAGGTTTCCATCTGGCCACAAGTCGACTCTGGAATCAGCCCCCAGCTCAGTGGCTCAACTACAAAATCTGGTTTCCATCTGAACGCGCGTAGGTTGCATTTATGGTGTCTCTGCTCACAGGCAGAGCACTGGAGTGGGTCACTGCAGTGTGGCATCACCTCCTCTCTGAAGACACCACCCTAAGTGTCTTCATTGAAGCACTTAGAGCCACTTTCCACCATCCGCATATGGCGAGCAGTGTAGTGTTGCCCCTCCTTTCCATTCGTCCATTTGTCCTGATTTAGAGCCTGAAGAACACCTAGAGCTGGAAGTGATGGGAGAGCCCATGCAGATAGGCACAGTGGGCCCAGAGGGCAAGCAACACCCGTGAAGCACTGGACCCCAAACCCATCAAAGAGTTTTGTAGGGTCCGTAGAGGGGGGAAGAGGGGGATTATGCGGTACTGTAATCATGGGGGTCTCACGAGGAACAAAACTATGCAAAAACGCGTGGTAGACACGTGGTTGCCAGACAATGCCGATATTAGCTTTAAGGCACCACACCTAGTGGTGTGTTTATTTAAGGGTCCTGATACCTCCACACTTCATGCGATCATTTAGGTAGCACCAGTAAGGTATCAGGGCCAAAGAAAAATACAAAGATAAAGATAAAGTGCGCTCAACAGGCAAGGCAAAGAACCAGCCTCTGTCACTTAAAACACCGGTGAGAGAGAAAGAGAGAGCGTCACGCATCCGTGTAGCATGCGCTCTCAGGTTAAGTATAAAGTTTGCACAAAAAATGTGTTGGGTTGCTTAGCTGTAACCCTGTTCCCTGATAAAGTGGGAACGAGATGCTGCGTGAGAACACTATGGGAACATCTCTTTGTTCTCCGGTTGTGAATCCTGTGTGTATCAAAATGCAGAATACATTGGCTTATAACCTCAGTCAGGTGACGTCACCCGATAAGGTGCACCTGCAGGTTATAAATAGGAGTGAACCTATCTTAAACATCCTCAGGTCAATTTTGTCTGAAGAACGTCCAGGCATGCCAGCAGTGCGGCATTGAAGCGCAGCATCTCGTTCCCGCTTTATCAGGGAACAGGCTTACAGCTAAGTAACCCAAGACGTTCCATTTAAAAAGCTACACTCGATGCTGCGTGAAAATACTATGGGAACAAGAATACCAGCGCCATCACACTGCAAGTGTCTGGACCCCCAGTTTGTGTAGCGTGTGCGCACAATAGCCAAGGCGGTCTCAGACCTAGCTCTGGGATGCTGACTCGAGGATCTGCGAGCCCGGAGTAGCATTGACATCCAGACTATAAAATCTAACAAACGTGTGTGGAAAGGACCAGCCTGCCGCATCACACACCTGCTGCAGGGGGACGCCTCTTGCCAGAGCAATTGATGAGGTAATCCCCCTGGTCGAATGAGCCCTGATTCCCAGAAGCGAAGTGTGACCATGCGCCTCATAGGCGCCCAGTGTTACAGCGTCTGTCTAATGGGAGCCGCCCCCCGGTTGCGACCCCCATGTCAAATAAAGAGCTGCTCTGACTTAAGCCACTGGCTAGTGCGGTGGACGTAAATCTGAAGAGCATGTACTGGACACAGTAAGGGAAGTCTTTCCTGCTCCTGAGCTGTGAAAGGCGAAGGACAAAAGACTTCGAGAACGACTGGGTGCATGGTTGAGAATGGAACCTTCGGACAATAGTTCGGGTGAGAATAGCTTTGACTAGCCCAGGGGCAAATTCTAGGCAGGATGAGGAGACTGACAGAACCTGCAGATCCCTAATCCTCTTCAAAGAAGTAATAGCCATAAGAAAAACCATCTTAAGAGACAGAAGCCTGACAGGTGCTGACTCTAGTGGTTCGAAAGGGGTTTAAGCCAGGCCTTTGTGCACAATAGCTAAGTCCCACAAAGGGACCATCGCTCTAGTGGGCGGCCTGAACCATTTAGCTCCACGAATAAAACAGGCAACTAAATGGTGCTTTCCCACAGAAACCCCATCGGTCAGAACATGACAAGCCAAAATAGCGGCTACGTACTGTACGTTCTGAGAGAGTACTAGGGCATAAGCCCGAGGACAACTTTTCTTGCAGAAACAATCTGGCAGTGGACTGGGCATAAGTTCTTCTAGTGGAGGGAGCCCTGGCACTTAGAATGGTTTCAATTACGCTGGCTGGAAGACCAGCATCTCTTAGTTGGTCCCCTTCAGGGGCCAGACGTGAAGGTTCCAGAACTCTGGTTGGGATGAAATATCGCATCCAGACCCAGGGGAGCTGGAGGAGTCAGAGAATAGTACAGGGGACATTGTGCTGCCTCTTGCGAGGTGAAGAGGTCCACCTCTGCCACATAAAATCTTTCTCAGATTTGACTGACTACTTTGGGGTGGAGTTTCCATTCCCCATGTGTCATGTGATAGAAAGTCCGCTCCTACATTCATATGCCCTGGAATGTAAATCAGAACTTGTCCTGTGCCCAAAGCAGAACCTGACGTGCTAGCTTGTTCAAGCGGCGCGAGAGCAGTCCACCCTGGCGATTTATGTATGAGACTACCGCAGTGTTGTCCACCCGCACTAGGACATGGTAGCCTCTCAACTTCTGTATGAAGTGTTTCAGGGCCAGAAACAGGGCCATTATTTCGAGCCAATTGGTGTGCCATGCGAAAAGATGACCTCTCCAGCTCCCTTGTGCTAGACGGCCATCCAAGACTGCACCCCAGCCCGTGAGGGAAGCGTCTGTCGTTAGCATCTTGTGTCGACAAGACAGACCTAAAGTGGGGCCCAAAGTCAGAAACCGGTGTCTGGACCACATAGAAAAGGGCACAAAGCCCCCAGCATGTAACCCTTATTATCTTCTGGGGATTGGCCCTTGAGTGAAATCCTCTGGCTCTTAGCCACAACTGAAAACACTCTCATGTGCAGATGGCCCAAAGGTATTACCATGGACGCAGCTGCCATGAGACCTAAAGATCTTTGAAAGTGATGAAGAGTCACTTTCTGGCCTAGCTTGATTTCCTTTAAGGTGTTGGAGGATGGATTCGATACAAGTGGGAGACAGCTGTGCCCGCCTTGTGATCGAATCCCATGTGACACCCAAATATGTTGTCCTCTGAATAGGAAAAAGAACGCCATTCGTGGCGTTGAGTCTCAATCCTAAGAATAGAGATGAGCTAGGACGACATCCCGATGTCAAAGCGCTAGCTATTAAGACTGAGCTAGGATCAGCCAGTCGTCTATACAATTCAGAATACGGATGCCCTGGAATCATAGAGCCAGAGCTGCATCCGTGCATTTTATATGTGCGCGGTGACAGGGCTAGGCCAGATGGAAGGACCCGATACTGGTAAGCTTTGCCCCCGAAAGCAAACCTCAGGAACCTCCTGTGTTGTGGCAATATTTCTATATGAATATATGCGTCCTTCAGGTCGACCGTCACAAACCAAACCTCTGGTTGAATTTGAGAAACAATCATTTTGGCTGTCAACATTTTGATGTTCAGCCCAAGAAGATGTAAAATTGGACACAACTGCCTATCTCTCTTGGAAACCACGAAATACTGGCAGGGGAACATGTTCTATGGCCCTTTTTTCCAGCAAAGTCTGCAATTGCCGAGTCAGCAGACGCGTTCGTTCCGGTTTCATGGAAGTGGAGACCACGCCTTTGAAAACGCGGAGGACGATGTGCAACGAGGAACCGAGCACCTAACCTAACATATGCTGGAGACTGCTGCTTCCCGAAACACCAGTGGTGGCGGAGATTAGACAACGGCCCCCAGAGGGTGCCAGGGAGGAGTCATTATCCCCTATTGGACTTTTACATGTCCCTCCATGGGGGGAGAGAGGCCCGGTCCTTTTTTTTTTTTTTTTTGAGGCGGATTGCAAAGCGTGGCGAGTCCCTCCCCTGTTTCTTCGAGGGGGTAGCTGGCTTGCCACACTCTGCGCCTCATGCCTTGTGGGGACCAGACCTGGTCCGGACTGGGTGGCCGACAGTCCCGACTCCTGAGCACAGCAGGGGAGAAACCATACAAAGGTCTGCTCGTAAAGCTTCACCTCCCGAAACCTAGTGGCAGCGGTGTTTACAGTGTCACCAAAGAGGCCGGAAGGTGAGCGGGGGGGCGCATCAAGGAGGAAAACGCAATCCCTGACCTTGATGCCCGTGAGGTTAGGTCACAGATGCTCTCCGTGGCGACCAAGCCAGCCATAGGACGGCCGATAGAACGGGCCGTCTGCCTGGTGGCGCGGAGAAATAAATCTGTGGCTCGGCATCGTTGATGGACCAGCCAGTGCTCAGAACTCTCAGCAGGTGAGCCTGGTATGCCTGCAAAACCGCCATTGTGTGCAGGACAGCACCAGCCTGACCCGCTGCCTGAAAAGCTTTCCCCACCAACGAAGTTGTTAGTCTACACGGCTTGGAGGGCAGTGTGGGTTTTTCAGGGAGGATGAGCTCCCAAGCATCTCTTCAATCTGGGGCATCATCATAAAACAAGGGATGAACAACGCTTATTCCATGAAAGAGTTAACTCGTCATGGAGGTCGCCAAAGAAGGGGAGGGACCCTCGTTGAGGCCCCTCCCCTGGCCACCCGACAGAAACCAGTCGTCTAAGACGCGGACGCTAAAACTTCCTGATCCGGGGAGAGTACAAGAGAAAGGGGGAGTTCCGTCTCATGTGTGTCTGCCAGATCGGCACGCTATCTCCATGGAAGCAAGGGAGGAAGTCTCTTACGCCCGCTCACAAGAAGTGCTGGAGTGCGCTTGAGAAGCGGACTCTAAAAACTTCCTGATCCGAGGAGAGCGCGCGAGAGAGGAGAAATACCGTCTCATATGCACGCAAGCCTTAGGAATGCGTCGCGTCTCATGGTTTCTCTATAAAGAAAGCGAGCCACGTGCAAAGTGCCTTAATAGGGAGGAGATCACAATGCTCGCACTCTCCTTGAAACCCAAGCACTCAAAGAAAAAGTCGTGCAGATCGCCCTCCGAAAGAAATCTATCACACGGATGCACGCATCTCTCAACCAACTCTGCCATTATTGGTAAGTAAAGTTTTTTCTTTCCTACCGTGATTCTGTTGCACACACACACACACACACACACACACACACACACACACACACACACACACACACACAGACACACACACAAAGCGGTCCTGGAGACAAAAAGATCTGAGGATGTTTCCAGTTCACTCCTATTTATAACCTGCAGGTGCGCCTTATTGAGTGACGTCACCTGACTGAGGTTATAAGCCGAAGTATTCGACATTTTTGATACACACAGGCTTCATACCCGGAGAACAAAGAGATGTTCCCATAGCATTTTCACGCAGCATCAAGTGTAGCTTTTGAAAGGGAACACAAACTCTCTCCTATAAATCCTCAGTAAGGGCATAGACCTCAAGAGGATATAAGTTTTATCTTTAGTTACCAAAGCCCTGTCCGGTCTAACGCAGAAGACGGAACTCTGTTTATTTTGTTTTCAGTTTTCTTTCGTTTCCTTTTAAGTTTATAATTAATAATCCCACGCTATCTCCAAACGGAAAGGTGTTCCTGTGCGTATCACAAGCACTCTCCCAAACTCCTACTTCATTGACCCCCTCTAAATC
>JAAGKR010011829.1:0-18171 GCA_011419295.1 Clarias macrocephalus
CGTTGATGTGTTCAGCCATTTTATTTGTATATTTGTCATTTTCTGTATACCTGAAATATTATACATTTACTGCTTTTGAGACTTTAGATGCATGAAAAAATAAGAGGGAGACTTTTTACTTTTTTCCATTTACATGAAACCCAGAAATCATGCAGAAGATTAGTTTATGCATGTATGCATCAAAATCACATGACCACCATCTTTCAAACTGCTCTCTATGAGATTAGATTATCAGAGTTCGGTGCCACTTTGCATTTCTACAGATGCTGCTACTGCATGCTTGTGTTTCTTTCTTTTCAGCTCTGTGTCAGCCGTGTTTCTAACTCAAATATTATAACTAACCCAAGTCATTTGACTAAGTGTTGCTTTAGGGAAAAAATTGAATAATATACTATAATTTAGGATAGTGTAGATAGCGAGATCGATACTTTACTGTTCCCAAAGGAAATTCCACAAAATGTTCTTTAGGGAGGGATTTTTGTGTTAAAACAGATTTAATTTCAGCCACACCTAGAATTAAGATTGACGGGATGCACATCGAAATATATACAAGAATCCTGCACTTGAATTTTCACAGATTTTTTTTTCTCTCAGGTTATCTCAGAAACGTAAAAAGGATAAGGAATATTTTTTAAAAAGATTTTAAATCCACAGTTGCACTTTTAAATGAACAAACCTACAGAAATACAATTGCTGAATATCAATATTGTTTTTTTTTTTTTTTAAAGCAATAATTCTGTTTTAGCAAGAACTGTTCTCCTCACCGTCTTGCAGCTTGCTCTATGCTCTCTCCAGGTTGAACTTTGCCCCCGAAGCCGTTCCATTTCCCCGCTCCGAAGCCGCGCTTCTTCATGCCGAGCAGCACGCGGCCGGGTTGCACCACCAGCACCAGCGTCAGCAGCTTCCTCGTGAACATCTAATAAAACACATTAATGCATTTACTGATGCTTAGACAAAACGCATAGTATGCAGAAGCTGCTTGTTGCACGTTCATACCCCATATCCAATCAAATAAATAAACCTCAACTCACTTTATGATCTGCACTAGATTAGACTCCATTATTCACATCAAAGATGCAGCTTGATTTTGAGCTTAATCTAAAAATGTGACACAGATTATGATATACAGTTTCTATTCAGTCTCATCAAAATGTTTTCCACGTACACTATTAAGGCCCTCTGATGTAACTTATTTATCACCATCATTTTTCTAAATCAATTAGAGATGTCTGGTCAACTCTGGCTCAGAGAGTATCAAAAACTTGGACCGAAATTCACGACCGTATCGGAAGAAAAACATTCGTTATCAAGACACCTCTATCCAGGGTGCCGCCCCACCTTGTGCCCAGAGTTTCTTGGAATAAGCTCCATGTCCCCTGCAACCTTATACACTAGAGACAAGGGGTGGATTTTGATTCAGTTATGAATCGTAATCCTTTTGTGTAGTGATTCACGTATTCACGACTCCAAAATAGATTTTTCAAAGCAAAATTTTTAACATATAACTTTTTAATATAACTTTATAATAGAGATGAACTAGTCGTTCGGCCAGTGACCAGAACTGGTTTCCAGTCCGATCGGCCGATCAGCCTCAGATATAAACGATTCTGTATTGAGCCCAGACGCTTCCGAGTGGCGCAACAGAAACGCATTTTCGTCATTAAATTAGCAAAAATTTAATCCGTTAAAAGTCTCCGGTCAGCCTTTCTCTCCATAATCTGTGAGTGAATTACACATGCTTACACTCGCCACAAAACACAGCGAGTGCTAATCAGTCGCACGTCCCGCGTGCGCTCTGCTCAACTCGACAAGCGCTCACGGTCAAGTTGAGTTTTGAGACTTCTGAGGAGGTAAAATGTCGCGTTGCTTTATAATCCTACAGGTGGCGCACTCAGAACTATTTACACATTTTCATCCGATGTGAATTATTTGTCTTGAATTTTGTTTGGAAATAATAATTATGACGAATGACAGAGATATACAGATATATGCTGCTCAGTTGAATGTTAATCTCTTGTATTTGAATTGGTTTTTAAGTGGGAAAAGTAATGTGCTACATTTAATTACCTGTGGAACTTTTTTTAATGGCTTAAAATTGTAAGAAAATCATTGAATCGTGATATTTATAAAATCGTGACACTTATAGGAGCACAATTTTAATCGAATCAGCACTGAGCTATCAGGATAATATCGCATCGTAAGGTGACTGGTGATTCCCATCCTGTATTACATACAATAAGCAATACAGAAAATAAATAAATATATGCATCACTTTAAAATCTGAGTTTCAAGTGGAGTAAATGACACTCTGGTCTGTGGTGTGGAAATAATGCAGTCCATATTACACCAAAGCAGAGGGTCTCATTCCTTCTTAAAAACAATGGGAATAAATATGAATGTAGAATATAGAATATTCACTGAAGAAAACAAGCTACAGAATAAATAAAAATTAATAATCTAAATGAATTGACTCTGCATAAAGACATAAGCAGGAAATTTATCATTGTACTAATGTTCACTGATTTTTTTTTTAGCCAGTAAACAAAGCAAATAATGAAAATAATACTTATAAAGCATCTTACTTGTCCAGTGATAAATTACAGGCTTATTAATGTGATGAAGAGAAGAAAAAAGAAAAGAAAAAAAAAACACTGAAGTTAGTAATGACACAGTGCAGCAGAATGGACTACAGAATGTTTCCCGCGCGCGCGCGTGTGTGTGTTTACACTCCGCCAACAACGTGCTCACACTGAAATGCTTCCGGCTTGAAACAACGACAAATAAAAAAAAATAAAAAAAATGCTATTAACTGATAAAATTAACAGAAATTTTCAGGGGTTTTCTTTCTCTTATTTATCTGATATATAATCCAGTATCTTTAAGAAAGTATTTATTTTTTATTTTTTGGCTTTTAGTTATGATTTAGGACAGACGTATAAAGAAACGGGTCCATACTCCAGACCAGTAGATGGCGGTAAAGAACTAATATAAATCCTGTGAACGCAATAATACTTGAAAGAAAACTTTCCACGTGAGTTCTGAGAACTGAGAGAAATACATTTTATTATATTTATATATAACCTACAGCTGCTATTTTAAAAGGATGGAAGAAATAAATGTTACGAAACCTGAAGAAAAACACACATGCATACTTATTATAACTCGCGCTACTAGTTCAGATGGGAAGCTGCTCCATTCCAGTAGGTGGCGGCAATGCACCTTCAACCGCAATTAAACACCAAAAGAAGAAGAAAAGCGTGCGTTTCGTGTCATTTATGTGTACAATAACATTTTGAAAAAGTTGCGGAAGTTATCGGTTATAAATATTTCTCACCAGATGCGTATAAAATCATGTATAAATGTTTATACATGCACCTGTGTCGCGTTCACACCTCGGCCCGGGTGCTGAAGAAAGCTCCGGTGAGGCTGAAGGGGAAGAGCGGCGCGGAGCAGCGCTGGATTGTGCGACACATAAACGACCCGTTCGTTAAAGCAGCTCAGCTCCAGCACTTCCGCTGCAGGAGCGCCTTCAAACTGCTGGAAATGGACGACAGATTCCGCCTTCTGAAACCTGGGCTGCGTGTGATAGACTGCGGGGCTGCACCCGGAGCCTGGAGCCAGGTGGCCGTGCAGAGAGTCAATGCAGCGGGAGAGAGTGAGTCCCAGGTGCCACAGAGGGGTTTGGTTCGAGTGAGTCCCAGGTGCCACAGAGGGGTTTGGTTCGAGTGAGTCCCAGGTGCCACAGAGGGGTTTGGTTCGAGTGAGTCCCAGGTGCCACAGAGGGGTTTGGTTCGAGTGAGTCCCAGGTGCCACAGAGGGGTTTGGTTCGAGTGAGTCCCAGGTGCCACAGAGGGGTTTGGTTCGAGTGAGTCCCAGGTGCCACAGAGGGGTTTGGTTCGAGTGGTCCACATTATTACTGTCTGTGGGCAAATGTTTTTAAATGATATAAATGTTCACAATGTCTGCTGCTTCAGTTTTTATGATGTCACTTTGCGTGTACTCCAAAATGTTATGAAGAGAGATCAGGACTCATATTCACAAAGCTTCTTAAGCCTAAAAGTTGCTCCTAGTGATGAAATTCTAAGAAAATTCTTAGAATTATGACATTTTCTTAGAATTTCCCCTTAAATTTAGGACTAAATCTTAGTAAAGATAAAAATTATTCACGAAACATTTTAGCCCTAAAAACAGCTCCTACGGTAAAAAAAAAGAGTAGCGAGGAGAAATTTTAAGAGTTTTTTTAGGAGAGAACAAAATGGCAGAAAGAAGACATATTCTCCAGACACTGAACATAAAGTTAAGGTTTTTGTACTTTCCTAGCTCAGAGTTGCTCTACAAAGTTTTCTAATTCACTTTTAGTCTTAAGACTCCCAGGTAGGACTTTTTAGGCTAAGATAGGAGCTCTCTGAGAGAATTCTAAGAAGCTTTGTGAATACGGGCCCAGAAGATTTGCTATGAAAATGAACTGAGAAAAAAAAGGATATCGCTAGTAAGATTGCACCTAATTCAACCATTAATCGTATTAGGGCTGTAGCTATCGAATATTTTAGTAATCGAGTATTCTACCAGAAATGTAATCGATTAATCCAGTAATCGGATAAAATGCACTTTTGCTTAATTAAACAGCAATGTAAAATATATAAGAGAAACAAAAATTCATTGGTTTTCTTTTTAGAAAAATCTCCTTTTATTTTTCATATGCATACAGCATTTTATCAAAAATAAACATGGTCATTATTCACAATGCAAGGACTACCCTATACCCCTGTCTCACCTATGCGGTTTGGCTCACAGTGAGATGTGGTGTTAGGCAGCGTGAGCCGCCGCGACTGGCCGCCGACGTCCCGCAAAGTTCTGCAGGGTCCGCCACAAAAATTAAACATGTTTAAACATGTTTTTAAGGCGGCTTATATATATTTGGAAGCGTAATCGCAGCGCCAAAACTCGCGGTGAATCATGAAGAACCGAACTTCCGGTCACCGCACGAAACCGCGTAGGTGAGATAGGGGTATTAAAGTTGACTGAGATAAATTAAGTGCATTACAGCACCATACATTCTTATTTTAAAGCCTTTTCTCGGATGCAAAAAAAAAAGTTTTTCAAATGATTTTAAGGATAAAAAAAAAACTAAGGCACACATTAAAATAAATAATTACACAAAAACACTAACAATTTCCAAATCTACACCTCAGGCATAACATAAGCCTTTACTGACAATTTCTGTCGTTTTCTCTTACTGCTTTCTTCCTCTCTTGGCTCGCTGATATTTTTATCGCTCCCTTCCATTTTACAGCCCGCAACAGAACGCGCCATCAAATCAATACACAGCTAACCGTTTGCGTCTCCTTCCGCTTTGTTGGGGACCTAAGCGCTTCTTCTTCGTTGGTGTTTACCGGAAACGCGCTGTGTCAAAAGCGTGCTGTCAACAAATAATTGCGCAAAAACAAAACGCAAGCTTTTAAAATTCATTAAACGAAGCTTTGAGGCAGAAGATTTTGCCTCGATCATTTTTTGTAATCGAATTACTCGATTTACTCTAGGAATCGTTCCAGCCCTAAATTGTATCAAGAACTTCAAGGTGAGGGAAGCTTCCGGACTCCTAAGAAAGTCCAGCAAGCACCAGGATCGTCTCCTAAAGTAGCCAGCAGGTGAGAGTGCATCTGCACGCACTGTGAGGGAAGGACTTTCAGAGGCTGACCTGATGTCAAGAAGGGCAGCAAAAGTCACTTCTTCCCAGGAGGAATTAGGGACAGACTGATATTCTGCAAAAGGTACAGGGAATGGACTGCTCAGGACTGGGGTACATTTTCCCTGACGAATCATTTTCCAATCTTGTCTGGAGAAGAAAAGATGAGTGGCATAATCGGTCATGTGTCATGCCAACAGTAAAGCATCCTGAGACCATTCATGCGAGTGGTTGCTTCTCAACCAAGAAGCATATCTAAGCTCACTCACTCACTCACTCACAATTTTGACTAAGAACAGCCATGATTAAAGAACAGTGCAAAAACATCCTCAGACAGCAACTTCTCCCAAATATCCAAGAACAGTCTGGTGAGCTACAATGTCTTTTCCAGCATGATTGATTGGCTACTACTACATTTACGTCAGGCAAATGAAATAAGTAGCTCAGGGAACAAAACTTTGAAATTTTGGATCCATGGACCTTAATCACATTGAGAACTTGTGGTCAATCCTCAAGAGGCGGGTGGACCAACAAAAA
Organism: Clarias macrocephalus; assembly: GCA_011419295.1. Taxonomy (NCBI): domain Eukaryota; kingdom Metazoa; phylum Chordata; class Actinopteri; order Siluriformes; family Clariidae; genus Clarias; species Clarias macrocephalus. The sequence goes on from JAAGKR010011829.1 coordinate 6,224, forward strand.
CAAATTCTGACAAAATCTCCAAGCATTAATGATGCAGGAACAGGCTGCCATCAGTCAGGATGTGGCCCAGATGTTGACTGGCAGCGAATCGCAAAGGTCTTGAAAAAGAAGGGTGAACACTGCAAATATTGACTCTGCATAAACTTAATGTAATTGTCAATAAAAGCCTTTGACACTCATGAAATGCTTGTAATTATACTTCAGTATACCAGAGTAACATCTGACACAAAGACCTAAAAACAGTGAAGCAGCAGACTTTGTGAAAATTAATATTTATATTATTCTCAAAACTTTTGGCCCCTGCAGTATATCCAAAACCTTGTGGGTAGTAGACACCTAATTATCACACACATCTCTTAACCTGCTAACAGAATTTTATCAAATGTGATTTTATTAAAGAATTATATTTGATATGATAAAATATGATCAAATATTATATTCATGTTATAACAAGCCTAAGTGGCATGGTGGCTTAGTGGTTAGCACTGTTGCCTTGCACCTCCCGGGTTCGGGGTTCAAGTCCCGCCTCGGGATCTGTGTGCATGGAGTTTGCATGTTCTCCTCATGCTTGGTGGGTTTCCTCCAGGTACTCCGTTTTCCTCCCACAGTTCAAAGACATGAAGATTAGACTAAATGCCTCGTGCCCTAAGTATCCTGACCCTGGATACAGAATAAGTGGAATAGAAGATAAATTAATATAATAAGCCTTAGTCACATGGTATCAGCCTGTTGGCTTTAACATTAACGATAGCATATTAAATGCTAAAAAAATTCTCTTAAAATGACTTTTCCAAATCTTCCATTTTCCTTTTTTTAATTGTTTAAATTCCATGATTTTTCCATGACTGAGTCATTTTCTTTTTTTAATACCCCAAATACCGTATTACCACCCAAACCTATTCCCTTTCACTGCATTCAGCAGGCCCAGACATGGTCCAGCTGTGCCCAAATCGAGCTTGAAGACATGGTTTCTGGAGGCTAGAGTAGAAGGGTTTTTGCTTGAACCCCACTGAACACTTTTGGGATGAACTGGAATACTGATTGCACCCCAGACCTACTCAGCAACACCATCTCCTGACCTCATTAATGCTCTTGTAGCTGATTGAACACAAATCCCCACAGCTATGCTAAAAAATAAATAAATAAATAAAAACTAGTAGGAAACTTTCCAAAAAGTGTGGAGGGCCTTATACCAATAAAATGCGAGGAACACGTCTTGAATGGGATGTTCAACAAGCGCATGTGGGTGAGATGGGCAGGTTTCCAGACTTTTGGCCATATGAACTATTTCACAGTGCAGTTCTGTCTCCAAACTTTTTTATTACTACTACTACATTTACGTCAGCCAAACACTGTTGGGAAAGTTTTTTTTTTTTTTTTTTTTTTTTTTTGGAATTATTCTAAAAATTAGAAAATAAATGTGTGATAATCAATTACAGGATGATTGTTACTTGTTTTTAGTTTTGCACTAATTTGTATTATCCAGAGAGCAAATAAAAACTTTGTGAGCAAAAGGGTTTGGAAGAGTCCAAATGACTTCACGAACATCCCAGATGTTTCCGTTTTGTGATGTGAATGTGAAACGGTGCATTTCAATCTTTATAATTTACTAATGAGATGATCAGCCTCTGGCATTAGTCCTGTTTGTAATCAGTTAACTCTTGCTCATTGATTTTGCACTGTGAATTTTTAAACAGACATAAACCACATACACACCTCTACATCTCTAACTCCACAGTCATTAATCGATTTTCCTTTTTCACTTTTTTCCTTTCAGGGCCTGATTTAGCCAGAGGGTATGTTGTAGGAATAGATCTACTCCACATTGCCCCTTTGGAAGGTGCCCACTTCCTGTCTAACCGGGACATCACCAGTCCCGCTACTCACGCCGAGCTGCAGGAGCTCCTTCTTCCCCAAGCTTCCGCTGACGTCATCCTGAGTGACATGGCACCCAACGCCACTGGGCTTAGAGAGCTGGACCATGAGAGGCTTGTCTGCATGTGTCTTTCACTGCTAGACCTGGCTGAGAAGCTGCTGCGGCCTGGAGGATCGCTGCTGTGTAAGTACTGGGACGGCGCGCTCACGCACAAGCTCCGCGAAGGTCTTACTCGGGCTTTCCAAGACGTGAAGACCGTGAAGCCCAAAGCAAGTAGGAAGGAATCGGCAGAGTTATATTTCCTAGCAAGGACATTCAGGAAAACGTACACTCGCTCTTCATGGACCTAGATAATTGATACAAGGTTATTTTCGAAGCATTGTATATCAGGAATAATTCATTTGGTTGTGTGTGTATTTTTTATTTATTTAATTATTCCCCCCCCCCTGAAATGACACATTTCAAATAAAAGTTATTGCATAACTATAGAAGTATTGCTGTGTGATTTCAACCATTATGCATTTAGTTGGTCAGAATCGATTTACACTTTTAAAATAAACTTGCAAATATTAATTGGCCTGAAAATCCTTGTATCAAACCCAGCTTAATGCATTACCCTTAAAAATAAAAGCATGTAAGGTAGGTAAACCTGTGTTTACCCCCCAGTGCTAGAATGTAAAATACAGATGTTACCCCTATATGTACTGTAATATATGCAAGCAAGTTTTCTTTGCTATAAGTACTGTAGGGAAAATACGGTAATAATTCACCAACCCAAGCCACATTTTTTTTCCCTTTACGGTTGCTTTGTGCTCTCTCTACAGTACTAAACAATTTATATAGTATCATATTTTGTATGGAGATTTAGTGGAATTTACATTAATGTTTAAGTTACAAAAATAGTAAAGTATCTGGTTATTAATAGTTTAGCGTTAAAACATTAATAAAAATTTAGTGTTGGGACTTAAAAAGACATTAAAAATGCCGAAGGATATTTGCGGTTTCCGCGTAATTGAGGGGTTTATTAGTTGGGTTCTATGGAAAAATCGTAGGTTATGTACAGGAAACCTACGAGTGGTTACAACCTATGAGTAGTTACATTTGAGTCTCTTGGTCTGAATCGTTTGTTCTTTTGTCACATGATTCCCGTAGACGCTATGCCATGCAGTACACAGGAAACAGAACTGAGCGATTCTCCTCAATGAGTCTTCTAGTCCGAGTTGTTCGTTCTTTTGTCACGTGACTCCCATAGACGCTATGCAGTGAAATAGATTCAAAAGAACGAACGACTTGGACCAGAAGATATGAGAGGTGAGCTGCTCATTCTGTTTATCATAATGTGTCCTTAGCTGCATTGTAATATTTTCATATAGCCAAAATTTGTGTATGTAGACATGTTGGGGCTCTGTTTATTGAAAATGTAACATTTTATTTTATTCCTAATCAAAAGAACGAAATGAACAAAATTTTGCTTTTGCAAAAAAAAATAATAATAATAATAATAATAACTTCTAAAATAAATACTTGCAAGGTGAAAATACTGCCACCTTCTGGACTGGAGACTGATCCGGAACATTGCTGCTTTTCTAAGCGACAAGACATTTAAAGAGTGAACTACACAAGTTACACTGCATTTCAGTGCTCATCACATATTTTAGTAGTTTTTTTATTCTTTAAACCTTGTAAGAAATATAGTCTTCACAGAAGCCTTGATTACTTGGTTCTGAATCTACTGCATGTCTGAACAAAAATCTGTTTGTTTAATAGGGGTATGTTTGATAGACTTAAGATGGAAGAATTATTAATATATCAAAAAGTTCTTTAAAATGGTTGATTTGTTTCCGTTTGATGCATGTTATGTCACTTCTGGTCTAAAATGTGTTTAATCTGCAAGCCCAAAGCCTTTGCCTGGTACTGTTTATTGCTTAAGACATTAAATGGATTACTAAATATTGTTGGAAATGTATTATCTGTCTTCTGTTCCCCCAAGATTAATATCTGACCGCATGCTCCAGCCTGCATGAGACAATATGAGACCAATACAATACACCAGCCAAGATTCTATTATTTTTCTGCCAACATGCTGGTTGGTTTCAGGAGCCATATATATATATATATTTTTTCCCCCTCGTTCTTGTACGCCCAGAATAAAAATGTACCTCAATGTGTTTTGAGGCCAGGTTGGACTTCTGGATGCAACTGAGAGCAGCTTGTGCATTTTATAAAATCAATTTCAATAGAGTTAGAGGTTGTTGTAGGTTCATTTCACAAAATCTGCACTGCATATGTAGGTTTTTGCCTTTAGCCCTAGGTCTTAACAAAGTCATGAGCAGTGTTGCAGCAAATCTTAATTTTACTACACGCAGCTGATGTAGCAGTTTGATTCAGACAGTTACCATCAAACACTGGAGGCGGACGGAGAGGTTCAGGAGCGTATCTCTCGGCTCATTGTGATGCACTGAACTCTGACGCAGGCCTTTTAAGAATACTTGCTGTGGAAGCGTTTTCGAATGCACCCCGACTGTTTATGAATTATTCAATCGTAAACTGTTGATTAATGCAAGGGTGCCCCAAAAATCTCCATGCACAAGGGGATGCGACGCTGGCGACGGATTCCTGATCAAACCTTGAGAACTTGTATGAAAACATATACAGTATATTTATATGGATGCTAAACTAAATAAGAGAAAATTCTGAGAACATTTTGCTAAAAAGCATGAATTTCTTTCCTGCATGGAGATTTTTGGGACATCCATGGGAAATACTCATAAAGCAAATGTGTAAATTGAGCTGAAATCAACGATGTGATGTCATGCATTGTTTATGTGAGTAAGGACTGAAAATTGGAGCTTTTTTTTTTTCCTTGCAGAAAATCTTGCGAACTAAATATGACCAAATTTTCCAAAAGAATAAAATAAAATAAAAATAAAAAACCTGCAACATTCACGATGGTAATGAACAAGCTTTTGCTGTTAATCATGTCTGTAGGACTTCGTTCTGCCAGTGGATGGAGCTCTTGAGTTGTCTGAATGTCCGTCGCACTCCTGGGTTTGGAATTGTATACTGTCCGTTTTGATGAACTCTGAAATACATAAATACGACACTGGCTGTGCATTCGCTCTGAATACATACTAGCAGTTTACCAAAACAATGCGCTAAATCATTTCATCAGCACCAGACAGTATTGAAATTGCACTCGCATGTGTCTGCCCGTCCATTAAGGCATTACAGCTTGTCGGGATGTGCTTTTTCCACCAAGGCAATTTTAAAAAGCCTGAGATGCAAATCACTAAGCTCTTGAAAGACAAACTTCCATCTAAACGCATTCCACAATCGCTCAAGGTTCATGACTGCACCATGGGCATGCTGTAGCGTGTTTTCCATGGCATCAGGTCAACCTTCTCCACTGATGTATCCTGATTGGACGTACAAGAGATTAGATTCAATGCTAGACCATGAGTCCAATCCTGCTCCACTCACAAATCCGGGTGACGATATGTCTCTCTCTCTCTCTCCTTGTCAAGAAAGCACAGGAAAGTAATGAAAAACATGACGCCGGATTCGGTTCCTAGAAATTTCAGTCTACTTTCAAGTGATTTCTTTCCCTCTGTGAATTGTAACTACATGACTAAATGCTTAGTCACAACAGCTAACCGTGCCGTATTTAATATTCAGACGTTATTCAGTTAGGGTCTCCATAATAGCAAAGCTAAATTGTTTACAGGTTGGGGGGTTGGGGGTGGGGGTGGGGTGGGGGGTTGGTAATCTATTTTGCCAGTCATGCAATCATTCTCTCATTATGATCTTATGAGCAGGAAAAGTGGTTGGATAAGTGCGCCGTAGACAGCATGACTAATGAGAGTGCTATAAAAACGGGATTTTCAGTGAGAAAAGGTTCAAGGAGCATTTTAAAGTTTCTGAATTCCAGGTCTAGCTGATAAACTGGAAATTCCAAGGAGGCCCTGATAGATTAAGATTTAGTATGTTGATACAGTAATTATTTTACTAGGTTAAAGATTTCCGCTGGGTTTTGCCACACACTTAAGAAATAACATGCAAGTTATAATATCAAATGGGATTTGAATGTATTAGAAGGCAAAATTGCTTGGAGTCAGATGCGCTCTGAAGGAATCTTAGGCAAGAGGAATCGAACGTATCAGTGTACAGTATAACCTAGATACAGTGCTGAAACTGGAACATGGAAATGTTAAAAACAGTCAAAAACATCTGCCGTTCGAACGTCATTCCCGAGTTATTAACCTTTCCCTGTTTTTAAATGGGCTCCACTCGTCGCAGTTCTAGGCTACGTTCCCATTACCAGCCTAATGTGATTTAGTCTGCAAAACCATTTTTTTAAGATTGTCTGAACAAACACATCTGATCGATTTGAGTCACTTTTGTATGTGGTCCTAAATCAGATCAAGCACTCATTGTCTGTACCGCTTTATCATGTATTCAGGGTCACGTGGGGGCCTGGAGCCTATCCCAAAAGACTTAGGAGGCGCACGAGGCGGGGTACACCCTGGACAGGGTGACAATCCTTTGCAGGACACACACACTACAGGCAATTTGGGAACGTCAATTAGCCTAATCTGCAGGTCTTTGGACTGTGGTTGGAAACCCACCAAGCACGGGGAGAACATGCAGACTTCATGCACACAGGGCCGGGAATCGAACCCGGACCCTAAAGGTGCAAGGCGACAGTGCTAACCACTACACCAAATGGGCCACCTTCGGATACATATACAATATATATTTGAGGTAAGTACGACTTGAATGAGAAGGGGCAGATGGGAATTCGTGTGCCATGTGTCATCAGGGATTTCATAACAGTGCAAGCAACACCTGCTAAAGCTGGGCGAAATCTGGACAGGGTGCCAAACCATCTCAGGGCATGCACACACACACATACACTACAGGCAATTTGGGCATGCCGATGAACTTAATTTGCATGTCTTTGGACTGTTGGAGGAAGCCCACCAAGCACAGGGAACATGCAAACTCCGTGCACACAGACACCAAGGTGGGAATCGACCCCTGGACCCTGGCGGTGCAAGGCCACAGTGCTACTACACCAAAAAGTCATATAAAGGTGTGAGGACAAGTTTCTGAACCACATATGGGCGTGATGGTCAGGAGTCCATAGTAGTAACTTATCAGTCCGTCCAACAGGCTATTCCTGAATCATTAAGTAAATAAATAATAATAAAGTAAAATAAATAATGTGTCATTTTCACCATAAACATTTGATGAAACCTCCTTGAGCCTCTTCCTATAACTCTGGATGTATGTTTGAGGTAATTATCATGTTGGAAGATTAATCTCTGACCAAGGCTTTGGGGCGAACATATGCTGGTACTTAGCAGAAGCCATGTTGCCATCGATCATCATAAGAGCCCCATAAGAGCCCCAAAGTAGTGATCAGTGACCTGCCATGTCATACTGTACAACTGATGTTTCATATCACCACAACATACTCTTTCATACAGTCATGGAGGATCAGAGTCCAGCACAACTGGATGCTTTCCCTGCTTAATGAAAGATGAGAGCTGCACTTTAACCTTCCAGGAACTCTGATGTATCAATACCGAGTGCATGCATAACCTGATTGAATTCATTGTCTGTTGAATGAAGTGCTCGTTGATCTGCCACCAATTTGTAAGGAAAGACAGAGTTCATAATAAAACATTTAGTGTACCCTTGCATGTTTCTAAAAAGAACTTGAACTATTAGGGCCTTGCACTATCAGGGTCCGGGTTCGATTCCTGCATGGTTCAAATTGCCTGTACTGTGTGTACAGTATGTGTGTGTGTGCCCTGTGATGGATTGGAACCTCATCCAGGGTGTACCCCGCCTCACACCCTAAGTATCCTGGGATAGGCTCCAGGCCCCCTGAGACCCTGTATACAGGAGCAAGTGGTATAGACGATGAGTGAGTATAAATCTCAGTTTCAGTGTTCTTATTTTCCTTCTATCAAGTTCATTATGTAGGTTGGTCTGTCTAGTGATCTTAGTCATGCATAAATCTTTCAGCGCCTGGCTTCATTAAAAAAAGACCAAGAGATATTTCCTAAGAGATATATTTGGAGAAGATCCAGAGCTGAGCTTTGCATATATATATATATATATATATATATAATTTTTTTTTTCCCTCCACATTCTTTCCCTTTCACATTGGATGGCAAAGTGCCTTAGAGCTCTGTCACATCAGACTGGGCATACAGTAAAATCCACACTCCAGACAAGCGTACGGTATATCCTGCACTCAGATGCGAAGCTTAGCGAACATTTTCATACATACAGTACATGAATGAGCTAGCAGGGCTAAGCTTTAGTAAGGCTCGAGTTTATTTTATCGTTGTTGTTTTGTTTTCATTTTGATTTGATCTGCCGTTGCCATTTTTTAGGTTCTTTTATGGAACCAATAACAGTAGCAGCACCAGAGTTTGTAAAGTTAAACAGTATGAAGTAATGGCTGGGGCTGATTTTTCTTTTCTTTTCTTTTCTTTTCTTTTCACCCATCCATCCATCCATCCATCCATCCATCCATCCATCCCAGGCTGTACTTAATCAATGATCGTCATAATCAATTACACAAGAGTGTCCTTTTGGTTGCCATGCTTGCTACATGAAATTAATAATGACAAATGATCCTGCCTATTCATCCTTTAATAAGAATGTTGATAGCTTTTGTGCCTGAGACCTTGCGCTAAAGCTCGCATTCATTACTGTTAAAAAGCTAAAACAATATGAGGGGCATTCATGTCAAACCAAGACATTTGACTGTGCAGAATAACAGAACATGGTTATGAAAGTATAAACTCCCTGTATTTCTCCATATAATCCTCTGCTAAACCAAGAAAAAAGTTTCTCAGTACAACAGCGCCATGATCAGACTGCCTGCTTCACGCTGGCCTCCCAGGAACTCCTAATGCCCAAACATGTGAAAATGGCTTGGACTGAGGTCAGGACTGTACACGGGATGTGGAAATAACTCCCAGCCAAACTCCCTTACTGTGCAAGTGGTATTTGTGAATGCTTGTGTGTTCAATTCCCACAGACAAATGCATCTCTTATTCAAGTCGGTCACCAATTATCCGTCGATTTTCAAGTATCAGGAATTCACTTTTTTTTTGAAACGGAGGTTCACGGGAATTACTTCAGCGGGCTCTGATTACACCATTTCAAATGTTTTACTGCGGCTCAGAGTCCATCAGCGTACTGTACTTGAAGTCTTCTGTAAATGTCAGTCAGTTTTCCACCTTCATTCACTAGAAACTTCTTTATTCATGCAATTATCCAATCAATTACCCAGTGTGGCAGAAGAGCAGTGCAGGAAATCATGCAACATGAATAAGTGGAGATGAAGTTAAAGCGCTTACTGTAGCCTCAGGTTCCTGTTCTTAGCTGAGAGGAGTGGAAGCTGAGATTGTGTTCTGCTGATGTAGCATCAAGATCAAGATTTCTGTTCACCATGGTTGAACGGCTTGCTTATTTCAGTTACTGTTGTCTTCCTGTCAGCTCAATCGTTCTGCTCTGACCTCTGATCATTATTTGCTTTTTTGTACTATTGCGTGTAAGGAAACTCAAGGAAATCATCAGAAATATATCATATATACTATATCAGATATAGTATCTTGACACTTTATTACAAACAAGTGTACACTTGCACATCTGTGCAGTTACTTCCACATGTGTGCAGTTACCTAATCAATGAATCAGATCAGAAATGAGAATAGGGGAAAGTTCAACATTTTTAATTTAGTCTTTAATTGTGGCATGGCTGTTGATACCAGATGGGCTGATTTAGGTATTTCAGAAACTGCTGATCTTGTTCTTGGGATTTTCATTCTCAAAACTCTCTAGAGGTTACACGGGGTGGTAAAAGAAATGAACAAATGCACAACACATCAGTACCGTAGTGGGAAGAGCTACAACAGCAGAGGAGCACATCAGGATTCCAATCATGAACACAGGAATCTGAGACCATCATGGGCACAGACTCATTAAAACTGGACAGATGAAGGACTGGAAAATGACCAGAGGGAGGGAACTACTCTTTAACTGTCCAGTTCAGGCGAGTCAAAGGTGGCTTGTATCAGGGACAATTGCTTTCTTCTACATCATATTTTCCCCCTTTTTGTCCTTTTAGGGGCTCAGTAAGCCAAGCTGCCTTGCAGCTGTTAGCAATATTGAATATTAAAATTTGTTAATTGATTTATTTATTACCCCCCCCCCCCCGCCCGCCATTTTTTATTTATTCAGTCTTGATACACTTTACATAAATAAACACCTTTGAATTGGAGTTGACCTAATATCCTAGATGATGAATGGAACTTTTTGATGTGTGATAATTACATAAAATAAATAAATAAATAAAGAAAGAAAGAAAGAAAGAAAGAAAGAATGGATGAATTTAAATAAATGTATTAATTAACTAAACCAAATGACTAGAAGGTTTCAATGCCTTTGTGACGGGTCATACAGAGATCATTTAAACTTGAAATAAAACTGATGTTTTTTTTTGTTGTTTTTTTTTGTCTTTAATGAAATGGTGTGATAACATCATTGTCTCTCTTTCTTCCTCGTAACAACAATGTTTGCATTTAAATGTCAACTGGCTCCCTTTTTTTTGAGATTGACAAAAATGAAAATTCAATATTAGCTTGTTGTCATCATCATATTTTTCTCTTTTGATGGTAAGATCACATTGAATATTTCATTTCTTACGCATTAAATTAAGCATTACTGATCAGCAATAACACTGCAGCACAAAACCTTATGAATAGTAGTGCGTCAGCTCCCCTTTTGCTGCAGCTCCATAAGACCATAAGATAAGTTCTGTGGTGTCTGGCACGATGATCGTTCTGGTGCAAAGGTTAAGGGGTTGGGCCTCTGTGGATTGGATCAGATTGAACTCTGGGGATTTTGGAGGCTGGATTGGCAGCCTTGGGCTCTTTACCTACTGTATCATGTGTGCAGCAGGCTGTGGTGGCATTGGCTTTTCTGTGGGATTGGTCTAGAAGGGCTGGTCTTTGGTCCCCATAGGCATGGGTGAGTCTTGGGTGCCCATGATCCTGTCACCAATTTACTTTAATTGGTAATCAGTGTTAATCTGTTCATGTTATGTTATGGCTGATCTGTGTAATTGCCAGTTCAAGCTTGTTCCAAATTGAATAATAATAATAATAATATTAATAATAATAATAATAATAATAATAATAATAATAATAATAACTTCCACTCATTCTCAGAAGACGTTCCACCAGAATTTAGAGTGTAGCTGTGTGTTGATGTCTGTTCATTCAGCTACAGGAGCATTAATCAGGTCAGGCACAGATGTTGGGTGAGGAGGTCTGGGGTGCAGTCGGTGTTGCAGTTCATGCCAAAGGTGCAGTTTAAGTTTCAGGAGCTGCTGTTGGTCCACCTCAGATCAGAACCCTTAACTCAACATTTTTAGATCATATATTGTCTCAGACTTGATCTATTTGGAGGAAGAAGAAAACATTCTCTAAATATCTGTCAAATAAATAAATGGAATGAACGGAGCAAACTGTTCGCTGAGACCAGTGGATTTGCCCTCAGATTTCAAATTTAATTATGCAAATGCAAGATCAGCCTTTTAATTTTATGAATCTTTTTTTTTTTATATATACATAAACCAAACAGACTGAAAGGAAATAAAATTTCCCTTCTCTAATTTGTTGCAATAAAGCACAGCTGACGTGCTTCACATTTCCTGATGGATCGCTGGCTGAGGTGCTCGTACAACACTGTGGCAGAACCCAGCACTCTCACGGGACAACAATGAAAGCCTTTCCCTGGAAGCGGCTAATAGATGGATACCTGCACACCCTCAGCGATGAATGCCCATGTATTTGCAGCGGGTCTGCAAATCAGAGATTAGAATACTTTCCGCAATCCACCACATCATGCATGTGGTCTGAATGGAGCTGGAGGCAGACTGAGCAGACATTTTTAAGTGACAGCTGAAATGAAAAGTTGGGTAAAGACATGATACTACAGAGATTGCACAGCTTTCTGAAAATATTTTTACAATGATTTTTTTTTT
>JAAGKR010011830.1:0-18171 GCA_011419295.1 Clarias macrocephalus
CTGCTTGTCGCCTGTCCTTAGCAGTGGTTTCCTAGCAGATATTCTACCATGAAGGCCTGATTCACACAGTCTCCTCTTAACAGTTGTTCTAGAGACGTGTCTGCTGCTAGAACTCTGTGTGGCATTGACCTGCTCTCTGATCTGAGCTGCTGTTAACCTGCGATTTCTGAGGCTGGTGACTCGGATGAACTTATCCTCCGCAGCAGAGGCGACTCTTGGTCTTCCTTTCCTGGGCCGGTCCGCATGTGAGCCAGTTTCTTTGTAGCGCTTGATGGTTTTCGTGACTGCACTTGGGGACACTGTTTTCCCAAGTTTTCCCAATTTTTCGAAGTAATGATGGCCACTCGTTTTTTTTCTTCACTTAGCTGCTTTTTTCTTGCCATAATACAAAGTCAACCTCTTTGAATGAGAAGGTGTGTCCAAACTTTTGGTCTGTACTGTATATTACTGTATATATGTGCGCAAAACCAATGTCTGTATTTTCTAAATATTACTTCAAACTTTTCTGATGGATTGGCAGCTATGCAAGCAGAAGTATTATACCCATCTGGATTTCTTCTCCTCCAGTTGGCCAAGACTCCATCAGCGTGAGTCAAGATCGGTGGGATACCCACCTTCTGAGATACCTCCCAGAACGGTACTGCTAGGTTCCGCGGGAGAACCTAACACACACAGGCAGATGTGTGTTAGATGCTTAAATACGTATGACAGATTTACTGGATTGCTCACTAAAGAGCTTTCTATTTGATAGTAATAAAAGTATCCAGGGGTGGAAAGAATCTAACTACATGCAAATGTAATTAATTAAATTGTTTACTACCAGATGGCTATTTACTCTGATTTGAGTCATTTTCTTTTCCTGTTGTACTTGAGAATGCTTTTTTTTTTCTTCTTGATTTTCTCCCTCATTTAGTTGTATCTAATTGTGACTGGTTGTACTAGATTGATGTGAGAGGGAGCTCGGCCAATCAGCTCTCTCCAGGGCCCCAGCTGCAGGAGGATAGAGCATCACCAGGGAACTAGCGATCTCCAGATGATTGGGCGAGCATTTGACCACTGTGCCACTCTGGAGCCATACTTGTGAATGCCTGTGAACTATTGCCATATTAGCTGTCAGTCCAGTGTGTTTTGATCTCTTTCCATTGCCGGAAATACTTTTCACATTCTTAAATAACAACCAGTACCTTGACTTTATCTCGCTCCCCTTCCTGCCATACATAACCCATAGTGATGACGCTCAGGGCCAGGTGAGCCAGACGGAGCTCCCGGTGGCTATCCAGCAGGTGAGTATCCAACACAGGCATCTGGATTTTAAACAACATATAGATACCTTTCATTAATTATTATGGCTTGGGTCCACCCTGAAGTTGATCTATTCTTTTGTTGTACAATGCAACCCTAAGCTGGCACGTAACACACACAAAAGAAAAAATGCATGCATTCTGACTGGAATTCTCAGTTTATGAAAAGTGAACCTATAATAAGCCAGCTTTTAAATACATTCATTCTGATTTGCATTCTCAGTTTGTGTTAAGAGAACCTATCATGAGCCAGCTTTTAAATACAGATATTTTTCATTTATTATTTTGGCCTGGGTCCACCCTGAAGCTGATCTATTCTTTTGTTGTACGACGCAACCCTAGACCCTAGGCACGTAAGACGCACAAAAGAAAAAATGCATGCGTTCTGATTTGCATTCTCAGTTTGTGATAAGTGAACCGATCCCTTGTGAGTGAGATAGTCCAGTTGAGGCTCAAACTCTGAAGCCTTAAGTGATGATGTCAGACTTCCTGTAAAATGTTATAATTCACTAATAGAGAAAAAGGCAGATCTGAGGCTTTTAACAAGTGCGATTTTCGTTAATGTAACACCACAAAATGCATTTCTGTTGCGCCAGTCGGAACTGGTCACTGCCAATCAAAGTGACAACCAGTCAATTCTGGTCAATTCTGGTCAATAGCCAATCGACTGGTTCATGTATAGAAATAAAAGAAACCTCTTTCAATAATATCTTTAAGTTTCATACATTGGAGAACCTGAAACCAGTCTCAGAAGTATTTCTGTCTGTATGTTTTTATATCTGTATGTAAGTCCAGCCGATTTTGTCACAGCATCATGCAAAACCGGCTGAATCAAATTTAATAAAACTTCTGTAAAACTTCAGTCCTTCTGTATTTGCCTGAAGTTAAATCTGCGCCAAAAAATAGAACAAACAGATAGAATAAAGAAGTATGAAGGTTTGTCTTAAAACTACTCCATCACATTAAAATTCACTTATACCACGTCAGCGCTTTTATCTCAGCAGTGACAATATGAACTAATCCCAGTAAAAATATTCCGTTTAGCTTATTTAATTAATATCGATTGGTGCAGGTGTTTGTTTACGTTGAGAAAGTAGATTAATAAATCCAGCACATAATTGTTCACAGCATCGCAACTTAACATGTTGTTTGGAGCAGGTTAGACTTCAGGCAGATATCTACTGTAAGTTCTGCAAAAGTTTCATTAAATTTTGTCCAGCCAGTATAGTGTGATGCTGTGACATAATCCGACACATTAACTGCTCATAACTTGATGTCAACTCAACATTTTGATTTTAGCGCATTACCCTGGACTCTCAGTTCAGGTATTTTACACAGCCTCACCCTATTTTACACACCTGCTGCGGATACCTTTCAATTAAAACAAATCCAAGTAGCATTAGATAAAATTTCCAAATAAATGTCATAATACCAGTACATATATATTACCAGAGTTTCCACTTATACTCAGCTCACACTTCATATTTATACCACTCACTTATGCGTGTGTGGAAAGTGAAATTTCAAAAGATTTATTCGCAGACTGTACTGTACCTTATGAACAGATGATCGAAGGGAGTGAGAAGAGATAAGCTCACTGACACGTCCAGCGATCTCCAACCAGGGCTGGTAGTAAACCGGCAACTCAACCTTATGGTGAAGAAAGAAATTCAGGGTATATCGAGTGATTTCAAAATTTAGGGCCATCAAAGCTGTAAGCCATCACTTCAGTCACCAAATAAACATGAAGGTTTGAATGTCGGATTGATGGATGCTGTGTTAGACAGCTGAAGATGATCACAAATCTGTATGTATATTTAATTAATTATAGTATAATTTCTTACATAAGCGTGATGCTCAGTAAAGAAAGAAAAAAAAATAGCTGTAACAGTGGGAACCTATGACATATAAATGACGTTTACATACCAGAGGATCACGAACAGCAAATCCATATTCTTCAGATATATGAAAACATTTTAGAGCCAGTGATCTCTCTGAATTTGAAATTGCAGCTTTACTTGCCATATTAAGTCTTTGCATCTGGACATGCAAATGTTGCTATTTAATTCTTTCCCTCGTTGTCTCTTTCTCTGTTCTCTCTATGGTGGGTGGTACCTTCTGCATTTAATGTAGTGTACCACCCATCTACCCATGGGTGGGCAGGACTGTGAATGGGTGGAGCCTTTCACTCATCTACCCATTGGTAAATAGGACTGTCAATTAGTAGGGTGGACTGAGTTTTTAAAACACATGTGGTAGGCATCTTTGAAGCTGGAAAGACTCTGCATTTGATGTAGGTGTAGTACAGAGTATAGGGTTTGTTTTCTGGCTGCATTTTGTATCAGTTTGTTCATCGTTTTACCATTTGAGCCTTGAGCCCAGTCAATTCTTATTTAGAAGTTTAAAAGGCTGCTCATGAATGCCAACAATTCACTTTCCTGAACAGTATTTCATCTCAAATCTTGCAAAGATGATTTGATTGAGTCAGAACAAGAGCATTCCTGCTCTGTGCTATGCTCCTCCTTTCTAACACAAATTGAACTGGTCTAACAAGATGTTAGTGGCCACTGTGTAATGCATCTATATTCATTTTAGGAAAAAAAAAACAGCACATGGAATTAAAAAGACCACCTTAACCATAAACAGGAATTATATTTTAACAATCATGAGGTGATCTCATGTTTCCTCTATCCTTCTTTTCCTTACGTTTTTTAGACCTAATGTTTTACAAGCCATGGACTTGTAAAAGTGACAAACATCTTTACAATTGCAAAGTATGTTGTCGTCCGGTCATGCTTTAAAACTGAAACTCAGACTTCTTGAGGAGATTAGAACGCCTGCTAACTAAAGTTGTGCAAAAGGGAGGTCTTCTTCGCCACAGCGCAGATCGTGCCAGGATTGACCAGCTCATAAGAGGTGCTACAGAATCTGATATGATGTTGATACATCTGAGGCTGCAGGAAAGGAGAGACAAGCCTCCCACCTTCCTAAAACTGTTAAATGAGATACGGGAAGAGGAGGAGTATGAGATGGCCCGACGCAACTAAGCACAACAGCAAGGCAGGTAAAAGTTGAGGATGGACTAAAGCCTAAAGAAACAGAGTTTCATGACTTAAAGGCAGACATTAAGGATTTGCGCTTCCAGCTCACTGAGCTAACAACAAAGCAGCAAGATAAGCGCACAGATCTTAAGGGTAAACCGACTAAGCCATGCATTGCCACTGAAAGAGAGAGTGAAGTACAAATGTTGAAACATCAGGTACAACAGTTACAACAACAGTTAACTGTAATGTCAATATCTCACAGTTCAGTATTGCGAGAACCTCGAAAGAAGGAATGGAGAAACAAAGCCAAAGCATGTTTTAAGACACTCAGAAGGCTACTTTTGCTACAGATGTGGAGATGACGGCCATATTGCCACAAACTGTACTGCCCCAGAGAATTCTGCTAAAGTTATTCAGAAATTACTCAGTGCTCTGCGCAGAAGCAAATGGGAAAAGAGAACAGTAAAACCTGCAGATGAATTTACAGAGGTGGGCTTGGTCAATCAAAGTCCCGTCCACGCTCCTCGATTTGGTGGTCTTCCTAGAGGACTGATAGGCCCCTCCATGATGGCAGATATTAAAACTGTGGGACAACGATGCCGAGCCCTTATCGACAGTGGCTCCAGGGTCACGATCATATTTGAGAGCTGGTATTCATGCTATTTCTCCCATGTGCCAGTGCAGCCAGTCACAAATTTGACTATTTGGGGTTTGAGTGACTCTGATCACCCATACAAAGGGTATGTGACAGTTGATATAGAGTTTCCTGCCAAGTTCAACTGTCTTAGTATTGGCTCTTATATGCCCAGATCCAGTTCCTGTTATTATTGCTACCAACTCTAAGAAACTACGCTCCCTACTGAACCATTGTGAGGAGCTTGACAAAGTTGATGGTGCTTATTCTCTAAGAATATTAGCCCTCATACCAGGACAGCGTGGGTGTAGTTGGGCAGGTGAAGTGGCAAAGGCCAGGCCCACTTGCAATTCCACCTTTAGGCATACATTACGCCACCTGTAGAGTAGAGCAACAGCTGCCTATGCGGGAAAATATCCTGATGGTGGAGGCTAATGACACAACCAAGCTTCCTGCGGGTGAACTGGTTCCACCAGTTGTGCTTACACCCTCAGCTATGGACGTTAACAATTTCACTCTCATGCTGAGAAATGAGTTACAAAAGATGACTGCTTTACCCCCTGGCACAGTGTTAGCCCAAATTTACTTAGTTGATACTGTCACTGAGCTAAAGAAAAACTGCTCTTCTAAGGATCCTATTTACTGTTCAATTTTGGTGACTCACCCATCCCAGAAGCTTGGAAGAGGCGGTTAGCCATGAAGCTATCAGGAAGAGCAGATGTTTTCTCACTGGAGGAGTGGGATGTGGGGCTGGCAAAGGGGGTAAAACACCACATAAGGCTAAGGGACCCTCGTCCCTTCCAGGAGAGATGTCACAGAATCGCCCCTGCAGACATTGAAGATGACCGGAGGCATCTCCAGGAACTGCAGGCAGCCGGAATAATTAAAGAGTCTAAAAGCCCATGTGCTTCCCCTATTGTCATAGTAAGGAAAAAGGGTGGCAAAGTGCGGATGTGTATTGATTATCGTGTACTCAACTCCAGAACCATTCCAGAACAGTATACTATGCCACGCATAGATGACGCACTTGACTACATAACAGGGAGCAAATGGTTTTCCATCTTGGACTTGAGAAGTGGGTACTATCAGGTGGAAATGTCCGAGGCAGACAAGGAGAAGACTGCCTTTATTTGTCCTCTTGGGTTTTTTCAGTTTGAGAGGATGCCTCAAGGAATAACCGGGGCTCCAGCAACTTTCCAACGATTGATGGAAAGGGCCGTCAGAGACATGAACCTGATTCAAGTCCTGGTGTATCTCGATGACCTAATTGTGTTTGGGAAAACACTAGAGGAGCATGAAGAACGTCTCCTCAGAGTGCTGGATCGACTGAAGGAATGTGGCCTAAAAATCTCCATAGACAAATGTCAATTCTGCCAACCCCAAGTGGAATTCTTGGGGCACATCGTCTCTGCTTCTGGAGTAGCCACAGACCTGAAAAAGTGAGTGCAGTCACTCAGTGGAAGAAGCCCACTGACTTAAAATCCCTCAGATCATTCCTAGGATTTTGTGGATATTATCGGAGGTTTATTGAAAACTATTCTGCTATTGTACGCCCTCTAACGGAGCTGACCAAAGGTTACCCACCTGCTCAATAGAAGAGAAAGGTAGCAGCTAAAGAAAAGAGAGACAGTTATTTCAAGGTGGCTGAGCCCTTTGGCAACCGCTGGACACCAGCTTGTGATGATGCCTTTAACCAAGTAATTTCTAAGCTTACACATGCACCTGATTTGGCCTTTGCAGATCCCACCAAGCCATACATTTTGCATGTAGATGCAAGTCTGAATGGATTGGAGGTTGTGTTAAACCAACAGCATCTCGAAGGTCTTCGCCCTGTTGCCTTCGCCAGCCGAAAATTGAGTTCACCTGAAAGGAACTATCCAGTTCACCAGCTAGAATTTCTAGCTCTGAAATGGGCAGTAGTCGATAAGTTCCATGATTACTTGTATGGGGCCAAATTCACTGTGAGAACGGATATTAATCCACTAACATATGTCTTGACAACGGCTAGACTGAGTGCTACCTGTCACAGATGGTTAGCTGCACTCTCTACCTATGATTTCATGCAAGAGACACATGATGACTGGGTGAATGTTTCCTTTTCTGGAATCAAAGCACTGTGTCGCCAGATCACCATAGGGGTTTCTATAAATGACAGCAGCAGATTAATCGATCAGTTGGGAGCCTCCCCTGATGCCATTCCTGCTGCGTATGCCCATCTCACGCAGATAGACATGAGTCCAGTTAAGCAGCTTAGCCATAAAGAACTGCTAGAAGCTCAAAGTTCCGACCCAGTCATTGGCAAAGTATGGCAGCAGTTAAAACAAGGCAAAGGTCTCTCTCATCTCGGACCGGTCAATTCTGATGTCGCTCTTATGCAGCGAGAGAGTGCAATGCTCAAGATTAAGGATAAACCCCTGCACAGGATCATGAAAAGACCCAAAGAGGAAAGAGGGAAAGAGGTAAACCAACTGGTTTTACCTGTACAGTATATACCTATGGTTTTAAAGGCTCTGCATGACAACATTGGTTACCTAGGCATTGATAGAACCACTGAACTTATTAAAGATCGGTTTTACTGGCCCAAAATGGCTTCTGAGATTGCTGCATATGTTCAGAATTGTGGAAGGTGCATAGCTAGGATGACTCTTCCTCAAAAGGCTGCACCTTTGCAACAGATTACAAGCAGTGGACCTTCAGATTTGGTGTGCGTTGACTTTCTTTCGATTGAGCCTGACTCTAAGGGCATAACCATTGTGCTGGTCATCACCGATCATTACACAAGATATGCTCAGGCCTTCCCGACAAAAGACCAGAAGTTCTTTATCCACTATGGATTGCCAGCCCGCATTCATTCTGACCAGGGACGGGACTTTGAAAGCAGAGTCATTAAAGAGCTTTTAACTCTCCTTGGTATCCGTAAGTCAAGAACCTCTCTCTACCCTCCTCAAGGAGACCCACAACCTGAGCGGTTTAACTGCACTCTCTTGTCGATGCTTGGCACTCTTAATCCTGCTCAAAAGCATAGATGGAGCCAGCATATAAGTCAGTTAGTGCATGCTTACAATTGAGAAAGAAATTACGATGCCAGAGTAAGAAATCAGGTCCTGGAGGAGGGAGACCGGGTACTGGTCCGCAACCTGGGAATCCTTGGGAAGCATAAACTACAGGATCGATAGAACTCTCTTCCATATAAAGTTATTGCCAAGCTACCCAACCTCCCACTGTATCGGGTAAAGCCAGAAAGGGGAACAGGCATAGTAAAGTGCACCGGGATCACTTATTGCCCATTGGTTCTTTGGTAAGGATGAATAGCCAAATCAAGGAAAACCACCAACAACAATTAAGGCACAAAAGACCAAGAGTGATCACCCGAATGAGACAACACACATTGAATATGACCAAGAAGAGGATTGGATTTCAGAGTCTGAAGAGATCATTTGTTACCTTCCTCAGTTACCACTAACCACTCATGGAGCAGTCAGCAATCAGGATATCGTGCTAAGAGATGTTCTGCAGCCAGATGGCACAGCCCCTGGTGCTGGTGGTAGTGCTATGGATTTGTCAAGTGACAGAGAACTTATGGATGAGCTCCCATCAGCAGCAGAGCCCATAGAGGAACATTCAGAACCACATCGAGACTCTGTGGCAGACACAGAGCTAGGGCAGGGAGACGTCCCCGTCTTTAGCACCTCGACTGTGGATGCTGACTCTACTCATGACCCTGCTGCCAGAAGGAAAGTGAAGCCTGTTCTGCGCCTTAGTTATGATGAACTTGGACAGCCTACACAGAGACCTGTTACCAAAGTGTACAGAGGCGTGGTAATTCAGATTTGTTATCCCCATACCGTTGACACTAGCACTGTTACTATTCACTAAGTTA
The DNA here is from genome assembly GCA_011419295.1 of Clarias macrocephalus. Classification (NCBI taxonomy): domain Eukaryota; kingdom Metazoa; phylum Chordata; class Actinopteri; order Siluriformes; family Clariidae; genus Clarias; species Clarias macrocephalus. The sequence goes on from JAAGKR010011830.1 coordinate 8,860, forward strand.
GACGTGGCCAGCTTTATAATTCTAATTATAGAGTAACTAGGCTGATGGGGACATCTAGACATTTAGAAGGGGGAGGGACTAATCCCATTAGGCATTAAATATCACCTGTTAAGTAAGTTCAGGAAAATGTGTGCTTTTGTCTGGTAAAATGGTTATACAGGTGTTCAGTTTTTTTATTTGTTGCTTGGGTCTATGGGAGTAATATACTAATGTGTGTTCTATAGTTTGGTTGCAGTGTGCTGTGTGCCATGTGCTGAGAACAGCCAATGTTTTTTTAATTTCTTCGCTGTGATTGGAAGATGCAGTGTCTTGACAATATTGCTGTAGTGTGATTGGATGTGTGGCGGAACTAGAGAGAGGAGCGCGACGAGAGAGAGCAAGCGGGAGCTAGAGGCTGACAGTGAGACATTACAAAGGGCACAAAAAGTTAAAGTTATTCTAACAGATTGTTTGCATATTCAAATGTTAAACACTGTATCAGTATATTTTGTGTTGAGGTATTAAGAGACTGCCATGTTATGAGTTGTTTAGTTTTGCAATATATAATTTGGAAAGTAATGGATTTGGCTTAACAGAAGAACTGTCATTTATTTTAATTTCATTTATTTATCTATTTATTTATTTTGTCATTTAATAAATTTGGCAGCAATTTGGGGACATAATTGTTCTTGTGATCTGTTTAATAAGTTAGATTAGGTGGCACATTATACAACATAGGAGGAGGTGAGTGAGATTAAAATCTATCTATACTAAAATTTAAAGGGGGTGATCATACATCAACCTAGGGAAATAAAGCTTACGAGCTCAGTGCGCTATCCTACTTGTAAAGGGTGAAGAAAACGCTACATTAATATCAGCTGTGGTGTAACTGTTCTAATGCATTTCACCCCATTTTGGATGCTTTTTTTTTTTTTAAGTCGTTGTATGACATTACAAAAGCTTGTGTTGTCTTTATGCATGGTCATTAGTGATTGATGATGATGATTACATGCATTTGTTTTTTTATTGTTATGGTCATCCTGTTGTTGTTGTTTTTTTCTAAACAGTTGTGACAGTGAAAAATGATCAGCCACCTCTTTGATAGAAAGCAAATGCAAACAAGCAGGCGAGATACAGACAGCCCATAACAGTTTCACACAGACTGACACGCTGCGGTTCCTGCCCACATGGAAACCTGGACCACGACTGGGGTCTGGATTCGGGATGGACCTCTTGTATTTTGAAAGTGGACGACTTTCCACACAATACCACACAATAGGTCTCTGTCTGCACCTGTGACTGTGTACTGTACAACCAGCACATGGACTGACCTCGGGTGACAGAAATGTTGTCACTGCTGGTCACAAGGTCTGTGTGCATTGTGTTTTCACCATCCACAGGTTTGTGCATATCTTGTTACAGTGTTTTTGATGTTTTTTATTTAATTTCTGCTCTGAAAGAATGTTGGGTAAATGCAATGGTATTCTGTGAAAAGTGAGTAAAAATTAAACAAAACCTTTCGTAAGATTGGCGTATGTACTGTAGGCTGTAGAAAGGTCCTAAGGCAAACTTAAATCAAATGTAAAAACTCTACAGCCACCGTACAATAGAAAAGTCAACTTTTTTTCTTCCCAAGGAAGCTGTAGAAAACTTTGATGTAGAACACTGCGGAATTCGTAGGAACTGGGATATACATTTCTTTATGAAAGACAAATAAATCGACAGCAGCATTGGTAGTCTGTGTCATGAGGGCCACATGGCTTAAAGTATATATAAATAAACATGGTTTATTCTACGTAGACATTTATTTAACACTTCAGAAGGAGTGTCCAGTCAGTGCTTTGTAAGATTCAGTAGTATTTCCACCACATGAGTACAATGAGTCTTCAGGACTTTGTGTTTTGTAATTTTTTGGTAACAACCTTTGTTTTGTCCTATTGAAGTCACTTATGATTCATTATGCAGCATAGAACAATTGCAGTAATTAGTTTAACAGCACTTTGAGGTAAACAATGTGCATAGTAAGTGTAATTCAGCACTGCTGAATTCTCAAACCTGAGATTCATGTTCTCTCAGCTCTGGCAGTAGTTTGAGCAACTAAAGAAGTTTATTGTACCCAAATTAAATGGACAGCTCTGGACCGGCCAACCAGAAAGACAACAGACACCCAACGAAAATTCCCCAAGATCTCCTAACTTCCTTAATTTTATATAAACAACTTGTATTACTTTTATTAAACTAATATTGCTTACTTAGCAATCACCTCATTGTTCACTCCTCCTTAAGTCAAGTATTTACTTAATATTCAATAGATGTATGTTAATTTTGTTAGGCCAGATTGATGTGGCAACTCATTCACTCTCACTCATCATCTATACTGCTTAATCCTGTATTCAGGGTCACGGGGGCCCAGAGCCATAGTCGAGGGACGAGAATGAGAGTTCAAAAGCAGTGTGGTCTGTCAGCAAGGATTTAGTGGGCAGTTTACGATATTTCATAGCTGTGAAATGTGGAACGTAGGGTTAATCCATCACATTGATAGCCTTAGACACAGTGAAGGGGCCAATAAAGCAAGGTGAGTTTGCGTGAGAGTGTTCACAGAGGGATGTCCCTTGTAGCGAGCATGACTCTATCCCCTACACGGAACCTGGGAGCCTTGGTACACTGGCTATCAGCCTGTCTTTTGTATGACCTGGATGCTTGCAGGAGGCTTTGTCTGGCGCGTAACCATGTCGGTTTGCAGCGGTGCACAAAGTGCTGGACCGAGGGAACCTCTACCTCCTCCTCTTGAATTGGAAATAGCGGTGGCTGGTAGCCCAGACGCAGCCCTGTGGACGCGGATGGCAGGGTGTTGTGAGCATACACAACCCACGGGAGGAACTTACTCCAAGTGGTAGCATCAAGCATGGTCATGCGTTGGAGGGCGACTTCCATTGCTTGGTTCCTTCATTCCGTTTGGCCGTTGGATTGGGGATGAAAGCCCTAAGACAGACGAGGAGTGGCCCCGATGAGTTTACAAAAAGCCTTTGAGAAGCGCGAGGGGAATTAATGGCCTGGATCTGAATTTAGGTCAGTAGGGAGACCGTGAAGACGGAAAACATGGAGGATCAGTTGCTCTGCAGTCTCTTTGGCGGAGGAAATGTTGGGAAGCAGAACCAGGTGGACGGACTTGGAGAAATGGTAGACGATGGTCATAATACAAGTGTTTCCATCTGACAAAGGTAGACCTGTTACAAAATCCAGCAAAATGTGAGACCAGGGGCAGCGGGGTATGGGTAAGGGTCTGAGGAGGCCAGCCAAAGGGCACTTTACAACGGGCGCAGGTGTCGCAGGCTGCCACAAAGCTAAAAATATTCCTCCCCAATGTGGGCCACCAGAAGCACTGTTGAATGATGAAGTGGGTTCAGGCAGAGCCAGGGCGACAGGACAATCTGGATACATGGCCTCATTCCAGGACCTGTCAGCGTAGACAGAGAGGAACAAAGAGACTATCTGGGGGAACGTTGCTTGGGCCGGGCTCCTGGGTCAATGCCTGCTTAACTTCAGCCTCAATGTCTAGTTCCACGGCTGCTATTAGACAATGAGGGGGAGGCCGCCTGAACCTTGGCTGGTTCCATCTCCAGCCGCGAGGGGGAGATGACAAATCCTAGGAAGGGGGTAGACATTGTGTGAAATACACATTTCCCTTCTTTGACGTACAAGTTGTTCTCTAAAAGTCTCTAACACTTGGCGAACGTGACACTGGTGCTCCACTAGGTCAGGAGAAAAAAATCTAAATGCAGTCTAGATAGACGAATACTTCAAGACTTCCTGAATCTTTGAGTACATCCTTTATCAGGCTCTGGATCCAGATGCAGTGAAGCAGATGTGGTCACGAGGCGTTTGGGAGCTGTGAGAACCTGAAGCTGTGTGTCGTGGATAGACATGAAGCGGTACCGAGGAACGAGAGCGCAAACTCCAAAGTGTGATCAGTCAGTGAGGGCATCAACCCAAAAAACGCGAAGCAGAGCCTTAGTCGAGGGACGAGAGTGAGAGATCAAAAGCCGTTAAATCAGAGTGAAGCAACTCATCCCCAATGCGAGACGAGAATCGGCACAACGTGAAAACTATCAAACAAAATATGAGAATATTGTTTTGAAAGCTTTTTATATTTAATATTATATTTATATTGCATATCTGTCTGCATTTTCTGAATTTTTCTAATTCATTAAAGTTCCTCAATTTCTTGCACTGTGTGTACAGGTCGTTCTTGGGTCATATACTTTTTTGCTTGATTATCTGGGTATTTGTTACCTCACACTTGAACACAATTAAAGGTTAATAAAAATTTTCCACAATGTATAACATTTGTTATTTAACAAATAAAAAACACATAACTATTGATCAAGTTTATTCTAAGTAGACAGTCTAGTCAGCGCTTGGTAACAATCCGTAGGTTTTTTCCACCACATGAGTACAATGAGTCTTCAGGACTTTGTGCTTTGCAGTTTCTTGGTAACAACCTTTGTTTTGTCCTATTGAAGTCATGAGAGTCAAAAATCACAAAAAGTTGTGCCTTTCATTAATAAAAGTAAAAAAATTGCAATTGATGGCAGGTACATGTGGTATAATAGGAATAAATCAGAATAGGGTCGCTAGTACAGGATAATAATCAGGGGTAAAGGTTCTGCACATTGCAAAGTTTCAGCATATTACTGTGCACAGGTGTGGATTAATTTCCTGTCACAGAACACCCCTTAGTGTTTAGTCCTCAATTACTTTTTGTTATAATGTAATACATTAGTTATTTAACAAAGAAAAACATAAACATTAATCAACTTTACTGTCGAATAAAAAAAAAAAGTTTTATAAATACACCATTTATATGTACCGTCATACATCAAACAATATTCTATATTTTGTTATAAGAAGGATGCGGCACGGTAGCTTAGCGGTTAGCACTGTCGACTTGCACCTCTGGGGTCTAGGTTTGTTTCCCACCTCGGGGTCTGTGTGCATGGAGTTTGCATGTTCTCCCTGTGCTTGGTGGGTTTCCTCCCACAATTCAAAAACATTCACATTTGACTAATTGCCTGTAGTGCGGGTGTATCTCGCCTCATGACCCTGGGATATGCTCCAGGCCCCTCGTACACCTGTATATAGGAAAAAGCGGTAGAAGATGAGTAAGTGAGTGTGTTTTACTGTATAACCCATGTTGGTAGCAATTAAATCACACTTCATAGTAGAGAAAAGAGATATTGTACACGCGTGCAGGCAGAGTCAAACGCCCAGGAGAAGGATGTTGCGTGCCCGCTCAGAACAACATGTTAAGCATGCAGATTATGATGATCATAACAGCATACTGCATTTCATTCTTATCATAAGAATGCAAAAACACCAGCGCTGATGACTGACATCGGTTTATGTTTGAATTATATGGTCATTTAGTTTCATTTAATAAATCTACTATAAAAAATTTTTTTAATTAAAACACACACAAAGGGGAGACACTGTACACGCAGAACCGAGCTGTTGAGCGTGCAGGGGAGACACACCTGATCAAATGCAGATGCATGATTCGCAAGAATCTTGATTATCCACAAGCCATTCTCACTTTCCACGTCACCATGACATACATAGCGTAGATAAAAACAATCCATCCACACGTACAGTAAAGGCATTTCAAAATGACCAAGATCAGTAAAGATTCATTCTCAAGACATCAGGACACTGAGGCGCGGGGACAGGACTCAGGGCTTGTATGGGGAGACGAGAATCTGACATACGTCTGTTTTTTTTATTTTTAACATTAATTTAATAAACGTTTATTTAGCAATAAACTTTTGGAAAAAAGACTTATTAATTTTACCACAAACAAGTTGATGGAAATGGATGGCTGATCCTGTCTGTTTAATTATTCAAGTTCAAACCAGCGCGCATGCGCTTTGAATAAAACTGCGTGCACTGCTAGCACTATGTGCTACTGCAATGTAGAAATGTACTTTTTAAAAATGTTTAATGTTTATCTATTAAAGAAAATTATGACGATCATGACAGCATACTGCATTTCATTCTCATCATAAGAATGCAGAAACACCAGCACTGCTGACTGACATGGGGTTATGTTTGAATTATGTTTGAATTTTATGGTCACTTAGTTTCATTTATTTCAGTTAATAAATCTACTATTAAAAAAATACAAAAGTATAAGATGACATAAAACCCTTTTGTGGATTTTCTAATTACACATGATACAATCTAAAGTCTCACTGTGTTAACATTAACTTTTTTTTCCTACATAATTTAGTCATGTCCAATTCCTCCCCGTCACTAGGAATAGGAATTAAGGCTACTTCTATCACTCAGTCGGGAGGGTCAAAGTGTTTCCTCAGAACCACGTGACGCCAGCCGACTGCATCTTTTCGAACTGTTCGCTTACGCACCGTTGGGGGCGAAGTAACACACTCAGAGGACAGCGCTATCGAATGGTTATGACTATAACCTCTGTTCCCTGAAGGAGAGGAACGAGGTACAACACATACTGTATGGGATATCACGCCCTCTCGTGTCCTGGCTGAAGCCACCTATGTTCACGCCTTAAAGGCAGTCAAACCTGGGGTGACGTAGGTGTAGCCCCGTCTATACCTAGAAGTCCTCGTCACCATGGTTGACTCTCAGTTCGACAGCCGCTAAGCTGAGAGGCGGGGCAGCAATGTGTTGTACCTCGTTCCTCTTCTTCAGGGAACAGAGGTTATAGTCATAACCATTTGTTCCCTTTCAGTCAATTCACTCGGTACAACACGTATTGTATGGGACATATATTCATGCCCCGCTGAGCATCTACCAAAGTTACCAAAAACCTGATAGCTACTCTACTGCCTCATGGACCTCGCAGAGAGGACACAATGGGCCATCGAGGGGGGCGTTATATCCAGACGGTAGAACCGGTGAGAACCAACTCGCTGCCGCGCAGATATCACCCACGGATATTCCTTTGAACAGCGCCCACGATGTTGCCACTCTTGTTGAATGTGCTTTCACACCCTGAGGCAATGGGACACCCTTGCTGCTATACGCTAATGTAATAGCCTCCACAATCTAATGGGAAAGCCGCTGTTCAGACAGTGCTTTACCCTTTACTGGACTGGCAAAGCAGACAAACAGTCGATCACATACGCGCATATTCACTGTACGGTCCATGTAGACGCTTAGTGCACGTACAGGGCACAAATTATGCAATTTTCCCTCCTCCTCAGAAGCAAAAGGAAGGGGGGGGCAGAAGCTATAAAGGTCAAAGACCATAGAGCTATAATCAGTGGAGACCACTTTAGGTACATAGGCCGCGTTTGGCCGTAGAGTAACCCTTAAAACGGAAAACATGAAACAAACGTGTGCGTTTATAAAACTCCGAATACACATCAAAATCTCCAACAGGTAAATAAAAGTTTACTCATTTCAGTTTCATAACTCCCTTTAACTCCATTAATATTAACTATAATTGAACTAATAAAGCACTTTCAATCTTTGATGCAAAACACAGCAGAAACATACCTGACTCAGTCACAGGCTGTTCCGTAGTGACGGGTCGTTCATGAACGATTCATTCTTTTTGAACGAATCTTTAACGTGACTCAGCAGAACGAGTAGTCTCGAAGAGTGATTCGTTCACGTTCTATTGGGTGCGAATGCGCAGATCATCGCAAAACCTCCGTAGGTTATGTAGAGGAAACAGAACTGAACGGTTCTCAACGAATCTTCCAAGTCCGAGTCGTTCGTTCTTTTGTCACGTGACTCCCATAGACGCTATGCAGTGTAATACACAGGAAACAGAATTGAACGGTTCTCCTCAATGAGTCTTTCAAGACCCAAGGCCGTTCATTCTTTTGTCACGTGACTCCCATAGATACTATCAAGTGCAATAGATTCAAAAGAACGAACAACTCAGACTAGAAGATATTAGAGGTGAGCTGCTCATTCTGTTTATAATATGTCCTTAGCTGCATTGTAATATTTTCATTACTGGAACTATAGCCAAAATGTGCGTATGTAGACGTGTTGGGGGTCTGTTTATTGAAAATGTAACATTTTATTTGATCTCTGGTCAAAAGAACAAAACGAACTAAATGACTCAAAAAAGATTTGTTCATTTTGATGAACGAGATTCAAAGAACCGAGTCACTAAAATGATTCAAACTTCCCATCACTACTGTTCTGAGAGAGCAGGTGCGACCGGTCTACTATTAATGACGTCACTCCCAGATTAACTAGAAAAAATTTTTAAAAAGGATGAGAAAAATAGGTACTTTTATTTATTTTCCATAAGGTAAACAAATAAACATCATATACTTAAAATTAAATAATATAAACATTATATTTGCCTTATATATACTGAAATAAATCATTTGGAAACTATTTCAATCATCAAACAAAAAAAAAGTTTGCTGGAATTTATATTCAAAATTTGTACTGTAATTTTAGTACTGTGATTAGGCGTTTGTTTAATTACAATGTTTGTCTTAAATTTATATGCTACAGTATTATGTGCAGCTGTCGATAAGCTGCAGCTCATTAATGCTTGAGAGAATGAATTAAGACCTGAGGCCTCAGTCAATGGTTATAAGCGCCTCTTAGCGACATAAAGCTGGCAAACACAAAACCCTAATGCCGCCACCGGGTGCCCCTACAGTAGCAGTGCAATTCTGGTTGTGTATCATCTGTAATTGCAAATTGCCTCTTTATTAGCACCAAATGAACAACCCAGGCTTTTTTTTTTTGGACTGAAACCATGGGATTTTAAACACAAAGCATGGCCGTAATGCTGTTTTATGCACCAATGAGCATCTTGAATCTCTGCATTAAGTGCGTCGTGTTTATGAACCCAGAAAAAATTTACTGGTGCAGGAATTAAAAGCAAACGTGCCTTTTTGTTTTTTTCAAGTTTGCATGACAATTAGGAGTAACTCTCACTGATGTTGTCAAATTGTCTGACATATTTCGTACTCAGTTAAGATAAAGCAGGCCGTTGGCAACAGACAAAGGAATTGATTTCTTGCGTATTGTGAAACGAGATTTTTATTGCACGCTTTATTTATCTGCAGAGTGTCAGAACTTCATCAAGACCAACTGATGAGCAACTCCACGAGCTTCGTTGACAAGGTTGCAGAAGAATATTTTTGTTACAGAAAGAAATAAAGAATACGTAAAGAAATGCTTTAATCCTATTCCAGTATCAGCTAATCTTTTGTATGTTTTTAGCTACATTCATTTAAAATAAACTCGATACCACACAGGCTTATGTATAAAGAAATAAAGAATTAGCCCCCTACACCTAGACTTCCTACTCCTTATCCTTAC
>JAAGKR010011831.1:0-18170 GCA_011419295.1 Clarias macrocephalus
TGTAAAAATTCTATACGATGTACAGTAAACATTTACACACTCAGATGTAGCACAGTAATGTACTGGAATAAACAGATATTTAAATACTTAGAGCTTATTACACAGGCAGTACAGACTCGATACTAGCAAGCAGTGGATTTTTAATTTGGCTCATCAAAAAAACTCTTCAGTTGTTTTTAGGGGCACTATACAAGCCAATAACTATTACACAATATTGCATTAGTGGGAGAAACAAACGCTGAGGGAAGCCTTCTTACTTCTCTGTTAGTCCTTTCTTCAGACACAAGCACCTTGTCATGGTCTTTGCACTCTTTCACAGAGCACACACAGCACACACACATACAATCTTTCCTGCAGTAGAAGATAAGAGGCTTTTGATGACGAGCACAGAGCTCCTCGGAGCCATCTTCGACCCGGTCCATTGCACAGGCCGCACCCGCAGCTCTCTCTGCCACGCTGTTGGTGGCCACCTCAGTCAAAACCGACAGGGTCACGTTGCGATTCAGAGTCGGTCTGGGAGAAAACGTCTCTTTGCAAATCGGGCAATTGAATGATGTATTCTGAGGTCCATCTCGCTCCATCTGATCCCAGTGTTTGGATATGCATGCTTTGCAGAAGGTGTGGCCACAGGGGAGAGTCACAGGGTATTTAAAGCAGTCCAAGCAGATGGTGCAGGTCAGATTGTGTTCCTCCATGACCAGATTAGTCCGCCTATCAATGATAGGAAAAATGAGGTTACGGACTAGGCAAATCCACCTGAGGAAATTCCCAACATTACTCTGACAAGTCATAAGCAGGCATTATAGAGATGAAATAAATGTGACATTTTTATTTTATAATAATAACCTGCAAATACAAAATGTTTAAAAATTTACCACCCAACAGTATTTAAAAGAAAAATAATTACTCATTTAATTACAATGCACACCTCGAAGTGATGCAGATCAACAGATTGCTCCATACCTATATATTACCAGTATTAACAATAATTTAAAATATCAATATAATTAACATTAATGTATCAATTAGCAACCTAGACATCTAACTAGCACATCACACATACACCCTGTTTTGACACCTAGCAAGCTAACAGCACCCCAAATGCTAGTATACTAAATTGTTTCCTCACATTTATCAGTTTATGAGAATGTCTTACAAAGCAACGGGTTCATATCTCACTTACTGTTCACAATATTTTATTCACGACTAAATTAAACCATTCATACTTACAGCGCTTTGCTAACAGGGGTGTGATGCTAACAAACCTCCTCCGAAGGTTTGCTATACAGAACCTGGCAGCCGGATGATCTGCTACGTAGTACGCAGAAACCACTTATGTGTACACGTCACTGTTTTCAGCGTAGTCCAAGATGGCGCTGCAGAGGACAGTAACGCGGCTGATGCGCCTCGGGACAGATTTAGGGGTCAAAAACAATGCGAGACAGTTTAATACAGCAGGTCAGTGCTGCTTTGTGTCTTTATTATAGCCATGATTTTGTTTAATTGTGTATTGTCTGTTAATGTGGGGTATTTATTTCGCTTTATCCTGTACTGAATGTCACATTACACCTAGCTGATGATGCTGCAGGGTTGACACAGTGCACATGATTTTAAAATCTCTCGTTTTTAATGTGTATCAAGAAAGGCAGAATATTTATGATATTTATATTATTTTTTTTGTTGTATCAGTGGTCATAAATTAAAATTTGTCATTTTGATTAATCCAACATAACATTTCCACCGCCTGATGTCCACAACATTTACCTAGTAGATGATAATTAATTCAATTAATATTTTTGTTTTTATATGTTGTTTATATTTATAAACGAACTTGTGCTTCAAACCGAACATGATGCAAGAGTTTTAGTTTATAATTGGTAATAAGTGATTAGTACACAGAACAGTGGCCACAACTATAATGTACACCTTTTAATTTCAAGGTCGAGTAACCACAAAGGGCAGAAACTCTCTCCACAACAGATGCTGATGTTCTGCTCATGTCTTTGCAGCGCTCACCCTCTTATGCACTCACCCCCTCACACGCTCACTCCCTCACCCATTTGCAAACTAAATGTAATGAAGCAGTAGAACTCTGCACATGATAACTGGATATTTTCATAGTCCCCAACTTACAAACGTTCACGTTATGAATTTCTGCAGAATCAAACGGACCATGGAGCTACGAACATTCGTGGATGCTAACAAATCACGGATGTAGCTTACGTGTATTGTACAAAAAATGGACACTGCAATGCACCAGATACAAATATTTTCAATTATATACAATATTTTCAATGTGTAAGTGAATACAGTGGAACCTCGGATTGCGAGTAACGTGGTTTACGAGTGTTCCGCAAACCGAGCAAAGATTTAAAAAAAAATTTTATTCGGAAACCGAGCAAAGATTAGTTTACGAGCGCCGAGTATCATGCTTCACACATGCGACTCTTATTTTGACACAGAGCGTCACTCTCTCACCTTTTGTGTGGGGCTAATTCCACACACACACACACACACACACACACACACACACACACACACACACACGGCGCCTGCGCGCACCAACGGAAACACTTATCTGTCAGGATTTATTTGTACTTTTTTTTAAAGGTAAAATGCAAATTAATTTTTTTTTTCATTTTATAGATTGTATTAATTATTTTTATGTATTTATTTTTGGGGGCTGTGGAACGAATAATTTGAGTTTTCATTATTTCTTATGGGGAATTATGATTTGGTTTAAGAGTGTTTTGGAATACGAGCCCACTTGCGGGATGAATTATGCTCGTAATCCAAGGTTCCACCGTATATAAAATACCCAGAGTCTGGTATATTGTATGTGTGTGAGTGTGGGGGGAAATGAGTCAGCCTCACCGGTTTTAATGAATTAGTCTGGAGCGCAATGATGAAAAATGGCTGTCCTGTAAAGCTGTCCTGATGATGAATAATCCTAATTTCGGAAAGCCCTATAACAAGACAAAGTCCACAGTCCAATACAGCTCTGAGACAAAATAACGTCCTTTGAAGCGCTTATTAAACACTATGTAGTGTTGTCTTCCCCTCAACGTCTCGTCTTCCCGTGGTGCCTTTAAATGAGGTTGGCTAAGGCGCAGTCTTGCGAGAGTATAATGCTTTAACCTTGTATATTTGTGTCAAAGGTGTATTAAATTCACTTTGTCAGACAACCGTATTCCGGCTTACGACCGTGCGCCAGGAATGTCCGTAAAAACCGAACCGCTGTTCATCCCAGGTGATTCTGGATAATCAACTCTCATTTACCCCTCATTTTGCTAACCTTACTCGATTTCTTCTTTATAACATAAGAGAAATTTGTCTATTTCTCTCCACACAGGCCTATCTTTAAATCTAGTTATTGAAAGACTGGACTACTGTAACTCACTCCTGGCAGGTCTGCCTCTTCCATGCCCCATGGAATGAATTTCCTCTAGATGTCCATACAGCTGAGTCACTCTTTAAGTGACGACTAAAGAATCTGTTTCTCAGGTCTTTAGGTTAACACCATCATGACAGCCCCTAAAAAACTAAAATAAAATCTTTGCCAATGGTGTTTGACTGAGCGTACTTATTAGTACTTGACTAGTTAGTGACCAAGTAACCCAGTGTAAGGAGCTATCTAATGATGGAAACTTCAAAGCACTTTTGTAAGCTGCTCTGGATAAGACCGTCTGCCAAGTGCCTATATTTGATTAAAAAAAATTGAGTACGATTGTGGGATTTTTTTTATGTAGCATTATCCATGTTCATGCTTGTTTTCCTGCCACCTTGCAGCTGTATTATGTCGTCGGACCGCACCTCTTGGTTCAATGCCAAACGAAGACATCGATTGGAAGAACTTGGACGCTCTGGAGAAATATTGCAGCTACACGCGTTACCTAAAAGCAGCAGAGGAGGCCAGCAATAAAGAAGTCTGGTGGAACACCTACAAGAAACACACTGAGCAGAAATCTGATGAAGGTAAAGGTCCTTTATTTATTTATTTTTTTTTTTTTTTTTATCTTAAACACAATAAAAGTAGGATTTAGATTTTTAGCTGGGGTTTGCAGAGTGTTTCTATAAGAACTATGACAAGTCATCTGGTCTTTTAAGTCAAATATTTTGCTTCTTTGATAAACCAAGCTGTTTCTGAGGTTAATGTCATAAAATGGTGTTTTGACACATTTTTGATGAATTGATTCACTTGATTTTTGATGCATTTTTCGTGCCTCCATCAACAGGAGAGGACTTTATATAAATTTACTGTAAACACGTTTCCTGTATATAATTGAACTTCCAACCTTACAGGACACAGATAAGTCAGGAACTAATTTGTGGTCACATGATCCAATTTGAGGCTTGTCATCTCAGGGAGCTTTCCCTTGCCATCCTTGTTTTTGGCTTGTTCATCAGGGACAAACTAATAGTTGTAATTTCAACTTTCGTTTTTCCTTACAATTTTCTTGGGATGGGAATCACCAGTCACCTCCCTATACAATATCATCACGATACTTTCGGTATTGTTATTGGTATTGGTATTGATTAGATCAAAATTGCGCCTCTATAATCATAGAATAATTTTTTTCCTGATTTCGTTGCAATTTTAAACCTTTATCAAAGGTTTAATGATTAATTACATGTATCCCACTCCTTATAACATTATTTTTCTCACTTAAAAACCAAGGGCGGCCTTTAAACAATACAAACTTCTAATTAAAATGTACATGTTTATTGAGCAGCATGTATCTGTCATACACCATAATTATTATTTCTAAACAATCTTAGCAAATATTTCATTCTTACCACTCAGCATAAAAATGTATGAATAGTTCAGAGTGCACCACCTGTAGGATAATATATAATAATAATAATCAGAATAATTTTTATGTAACCTGTCTAATCATCAGACTTTAAGCCAGTGGACATCGGCTTGCCTCATTGCCGACCCTCCAGGTTAAAGGAAGTTCGGGAAAGGAGAAAGGTGCTGAAGGAAAACAGAAAGAACCCAGAGTTGGAGAGAGACTCTCGTCTGCACACGTGTATGTATTACTTATTACACAATGCTGATTTGTCTGAGAGATTTGGAGATCATGACAATCAAATCAATCTCAAATAATGTCAGACTGAGTATTAGATTACATTTTATTACATAGATTACATTATGGAATTTGGCAGTCGTCCTTATCCACCAGTCTGAGGGAGCGGGGTGCAGTGTGAGGAGTGCTTTGAAGTTTTTGGGTACTGGCACCCTCTTTTCCAATCATGTCTGTTTTAAATCTGATGCGTGCCATTACAGGAGGAAGGGATGGAGTAATGGAGGGAGGGTGCAAAGTAATAACGTGGTGTGGGAGAATTTACTGTAGGAAGATTGAAAACAAGTCATGCAGTTTATAATTAATGTGACATGCTTGGCGTGCTCCTCAGTGCTTGTCCTGCTTGGCATTCTAGATCGCATTCCTTTGGATGAAGTGAAGCAGGAGTGGGAGAAAACAAACGGTCCTTACCATATCCGGAGACTGGCGGAGCACTACGGGATCTACAGAGACCTTTTCCCCATGGCCTATTTTGTTCCAAGGGTAATGCTGAGAGTGACGTATAAAGACGACAGCAATGCCATGGTGCATTATGGCAATCATTTACCACCTAGTCAGGTAAGGCTTCCTAAACAAGGCTCTGTATCTCCCAGGCAGAGGGAGTTAACGTTCAACATGTCTCAAGTGCTGTTTTAAAAGAAAAGAAAAAAACACTGATTTGTTTAATTTGTGTTCCAGGCTTCATCAGCTCCTCATATTAGCTTCGAGGCTGAAGAGAATTCTCTTTGGACGTTGCTTCTAACAAGCCCAGGTAAAAAAAAAAAAAAAAATGAATTGAGTAAAATTGTGTAATATTCTTACTGCAAAAAGCCAGTTTTTTTTTCTTCTTTGCATTTTATTAGTCCAGGTGGGTATAATTTTAACAGAAAGGAGAAGTTGAGTTAGTAGTCAATTTAAAGTTACCACAAGATGGCAATGTTGATCGTTTTACAGTGTTGCTACATTAATTATTTCCTTCAATTCACAGATGAACATTTGCAGGATGGCGAGCAGGAATATGTTCATTGGCTGGTGTGAGTATTCCAACTCTGAATCATCTACAGATGTTAGAGGCATAGGAGCTGCATTGTGCAGTGTGAAGCTCTAGCTGACACAGAGGAGAGAAATGTAAAAACAGGTTCACGGATGAAGTATAGTGACGGTTTTGAAATTGTGTGTGATCCAGTTTAGATCAAGTCAAATTTTATAGTGTGATTAACACCTTCAAAATTTACAGTATTATTTTTTCTTTTAAAACTATAAACAACAAAAGTCTCTTATTTTATTTTTTATGTTTGGATCCAGTATATGTCAGCAGTTCCGGGAAAAGCATGCCCTTTAGAGGCTATCATGATTATGATGACAAAGATGATAACAATAATGTTCCTGTCTCAAACTGCCTTTGTCTCATCCCTCCGTTTTTCCAGTGGTAACATCCCAGGAAATTATGTCTCTTCCGGTGATGAGATCTCCCACTACATGCCGCCGATTCCCACCAAGGGAACGGGATTCCACAGATACGTCTTCATCCTCTTCAAGCAGGAAGCTGTTGTTGACTTCAGTAGGGATTTCAGACCAAATCCCTGGTGAGCTCATGGAAAGTTTTAATGCTTTCACACATAGAATGTACACAACACTAATCTCACCATCCATTGTGTATACAGTATAAATATCTTTTTGTTGTCTTTTTAATGAAAGTAAACATTGTTTTAGATGAAGTGGACAGACATTACATCAGAAACACAGAATCAGATTATTGAGAGGGAGATATAATATAACTGTTTTATCTAGCTTTTCCCGTAAATTTTTCTTTTATCTTTATTCTGTTGTTTTTTAATTTTTGCATTGAGATCATTGGCCGTTCCACTTTGTAGCTCAGTGTTGTGTGGCTTGAGAGTGGAATATGTGTGACTGTGGTTTTTAGTCAGAGATGTTCTTATTGGAGCTTCCAGATGGAGTGAAATTATGTATCTCAAAGCCTGGACATTTTAACAAAGCAGTGCAGTGGCATCAGCTCAATAAGTTATTTTACTTTGAGTAAAAATAAAAACTCTGGTACAGTATACCACCACCCCCCCCCCCCCTGACAATCTTATGTGCACTCCACTGTTTGCACCAAAATCCAAGTCCCACTTTGCACTCATTGTATAGATTGTTATATTTGTTATATTTATTATATTTATTGCAATTATCTTTTGTTTATTCTTACACTTTATTGCTGCTGGTCTCTAAGAGCTATCAAACAAACTTCACTGTATGACTACAATGACAATGAAGTCTCTTTATCTTTTCTTTATCTATAGTACGCAGAGCCTTAACCCACTGAGCTACCACTGCCCCATACAATTAAAATTTACAGTAACAGTTTACCCTGTGCTTGGTGGGTTTCCTCCGGGTACTACAGTTTCCTCCCACAGTCCAAAGACCTGCAGATTAAGTTAATTGGTGTTACCAAATTTCCCAAATGTGTGAGTAAGTGTATGTGTGTGATTGGCACCCTGTCGAGGATGTACCCTGCCTCGTGTCCCAAGCTTCCTGGGATAGGCAGTTTACAGCATGAAATATCTAGAGCTGTGCAGTTTAATCAGTTATGCCATTTAATCTTTTGTTGGTCAGTTTTTGATTCAGACTCGATTCACACTTTTAAAATTACAATGGTAAGGCAAAAATTAACTGTGGCTGTAGAATTTATTTAACCTAACCTTTAAAAATGAAAAATACGTAATTTTTTGACATTCATCAGAAGTGAATCTTCGTCCTCGTAAGCTTTCAGCAGATGAAGCAGGTGAAAGTCCAGTTGAGTAAGATCAACACTGTAGGGAGGAAGTAAGGAGGACTTGTGGCCAGAAATGTGCAGACGTGCATTGTCATTTGAGATCACGACGCCCTCGGATATCCGCACTCTGTGTTTAATCCACAGTTTAGGCTTCAGATCCTCAATAAGCATCTCACTGTAATGAACACTGTTGATTGTTGGACATTTTTCCTGATAATGTTGCAATAATGGCCCTTGAGAATCCCAAAAAACTGTAAGCATTTGATTAATTTTCCAGCTGATAGTTGACTTTTGAACTTTTTCATGGTTGCTGGATGTTTCCATTCCAGACTCTGCTGAATCCACTAATGATTCTCTTAAGAGAATTTTACCTTCCTTAGAGTAGAGTATCAGTCCAAATCTTGTTTACAGATATCTAAATGCTTCTGTTACTGCTTTTCTGTGAGTTGTTTCTGCACCAGGTACCACAGACCTGGTGCACACCGCAGTTCCAAATGATCTGATAGAACACATTCAAACCTGCACAGTGGAGCCTTGTATAGAACGTGCTGATGAGACAGATGTGGCCCAAAAGAAGTTTTAATGTAACCGGAGTGCAGATAATTTTTCACTCACCCTTGCATTTAAATAATATTTACCCATTCGTTCATATTCTATACCGCTTTAGTCTGTACAGTGTTGCAGGAGGCTTCTGGCACAAGGCAGGGTACACTCTAAACAGGGTACAAACACATCACAGGCAGATGAAATTGCAAATGGTAAATTGACTCCAATTGACAGAATTCATTCAACAGCTTTTGCAGGCAAATGCAAACCATTTCAGTTCCACAAATACTCTCATTTTACAAGAGTATATCGCTGCTTCGACTGGAGTGTGGAGCAAATTTGCATATTTGATTGTCCGTTTTATTTCCCTAAAAGAAATTAAGTGATTTAAGATTGTAAAAGATGATTGTGTTATAGTATTTAATTAGCTCCTCATATTAAGAATGTGGTAAATCATCTGATCTCGCAACTCAAGCTGGAATCACAATGAAAATCATTTCCCCGAAATGATCTGCACAAAGCTGAATGTTTGATGTCATCAGAATGTTTATCTTGTGTGTGTACACTGAAATTAAACTGGACTACCCATGTCTGTGAGAACCTGACAGAATTGTGTGTGTGTGGGTGTGTTCATCTGTGCTTACAGTTACAGTCTGCAGCAGCGAAGTTTCAAGACAATGGACTTCTACAGGAAACACGAAGACGTCATTACTCCTGCTGGACTGGCATTCTTTCAGAGCCAGTGGGACAACTCTGTCACCAGTACCTTTCACACATTGCTCAGTAAGGTTTATTTATTGCAGAGTGTTTATGTAAGCAGCTCTGTGTGGGTTTTCAACGTAGTAGTAGTCTGTGAAAGTGGTTTACTAATCATGGGTGAATTAATTTTAAAACAGGTTTATGTTGTTCTAAACGTCCTGCCTGAACGCCACCAGATGTCAAGTAGCCATTTATCTAAATCTTTGTGGTCTAGATCAGGACAAATGAGCTAACCATCAGTCGAGGAAGTGTAAATAAATGGGGGTGTTTGGATATCATTCATGGCCTTTTCAAGAGGGCTCTTTCCAGTACTAGTAATCATGTATTTACGATTTTGCATGTGCAAAGAAACTTGTGGCTTGGTTTATGATGACTAATCAGGTCAGATTATTCTCTATATTTTAAAATAGTTGCTGCAAAAAACTAAAAAGAAAAAATAAAGAATTTGGCAGCTTCTTTTTTGGCAATCATGAATATTTAATTAAGAATCAAAATCAGAGACTAAATGTAAAAAAAAAAAAAATGTTTTTTCTTCTCCACAGATATGCGAGAGCCAGTGTTTGAGTATGACCGTCCACCGGTGTATCATCCACCTCAGAAAAAATACCCTCACGGTCAGCCGCTGCGGTACATGGACCGCTATAGAGGAGGAAAACAACACACGTACGGCATTTACTAATAACACATGCTGTAGGTTTATTGTAGAAATTTCTAATAAAATTTATTTACACCCAAGAAATGTTTTTTAATTCCATAGTGCATGTAGCAGATTTTCAGACCTGAAACGTTTTAGATTATAAGTACAAATGTACTTAAGTAATACTGCAGGAGAGCGAGTGATGTTGCACTGAATATCAGCACAGGTGTGATGCAGCCGTACAGTACACGAGGAAACAGAGAGAGTCCCAAAGATATGAGAGCTGTGCTGATATTCGTGCAACAGCACAGCCTTGAGTGTGATATTGCTTTTATATATCGCTCATAAACATTATTTCTCATCAACAGATTCTATTATGTTTATATAATCAGATATTTGTCTCCGCCAACAACCGTATAGTTAAGCTGGTGACCGACAGTTAGTATAATTAATATTAATTACAACACCTGTGATCCTTAGTGACACAAATAAACATCCCAGTGCTGTTGAACGTTTATCAGCACTCATGGAATATACCTCTCGTCCAATCAGATTACTTGGTCAGAACTAGCTGTTGTATTATGTGAAATAACAGAAGCACTTGATGTTGATGAAGTACTTGTATAAGAACAACAAATCTCCATTTAACAATATTTTCTATTGGGCTTAAGATTCTTTATTAATCCCTGATGGAAATTCTTGGTTACAGTTGCTTACAGTTTTTCGGGAGGAAAGGAAACGAGTAATTAATTAGACAAGGAGACATGCTTAACTTATTAGGGAGTAAACATTTTTCTAATTAACTCCTTCATAGTTTACTAGACCACAGATCACAGTTTTAATCACAGTGTCAGTAAAAATATATATGGAGAGAGAGAGAGCCTTCATACTGCTTGCTGCCTTCCTTAAAAATAAAAAATAAAAAAAAACTAGGAAAAGGAAAAATAAACTTTTTCCTACTGGAAATTTTTACTCATAGAAAAAAAATTAAACCTTCCTTTTGAGGTATGTCTGGTCATGCCTTCCCTCTCCAGATGGGAAAAACAGCTGCACGTTTCCCCACAGTAGGTCATGGTCATGTATTGTGTAACTTGTACCCTGATATTTATGAGTAGCATAAAGACATTAGTTAAAAAAATTTTTTTTCTTTTTCTTCTTACTTTAACCCTGTTTCCCCCCAACCCCTGTTACCAAAGTTTGAGAAAAATTGGAGCCATGAAATAGAAAAGAAACGTCCTGAAATCATCACAATTTACCTCATAGTTAAGAATTGCTCCTATTCCACTAAGAAACGCTACGGTCAAGTGATGCCAGTGGTTAGATGATGGAGCGATTCCCGCTCGATACGCACTAGCTAACTAGTCTGGATGCTGAATTTCAAATTGCACTATAGATTCTGGTAGGACAGTTTACGTCCACCAATAATTTAGCGCACAAGTCAACCTGTTTGAGGGTTAGCCCTAAACTACTGTAAGTGCTTATTATTTACTAAATAAGAAATAAGAGAAATCACAAGAACTTTTGGATCGTCTGGATCGAAAGGTTAATAGGAAGGACAGTCAAAAAAAGGTCAGCTAAATAGTCATCTGACAGGACATGACTAAAACAGGGTTGCCTTTTATCTCCATTAGCATTATATACATCAAGTCTTGGGAAAATTAGGGAGGTTGAGAGAAATAGCAGTAGTAGTTCTTCAGTAGATCTTATTAGTACTATGAGGGTAAAAGTGCATTGCCGGGTCAAAAGTGCCACGGAAGTGATTCATGAGG
Source organism: Clarias macrocephalus (assembly GCA_011419295.1). Lineage (NCBI taxonomy): Eukaryota > Metazoa > Chordata > Actinopteri > Siluriformes > Clariidae > Clarias > Clarias macrocephalus. Next base: position 11,554 of record JAAGKR010011831.1, read on the forward strand.
GACATTGCCTGCTGCCTTCCACATCACTTAATCCTTTTTGCTTTCTTGGCAGAAGTAAAATCACATGGCAGTATTTATCACACAATATCAGATTGTCTCTGTGAAAAGGAAGCAGTTGAGATGGATACAGTTTTTTATTGTTAGTTTAGGTTTGACCTTTTCCATCCTGTAGGAGGAAAAATAATAATAAATAATAGTAATATAGATGGAGCACCTTGTATAGTGTCAACCTGACTATTAAAAATAAAAACGATTTTTTACTTTAAATGTTTGCATTTTATGTGGGAAAACATTGTCATACATGTAGTAATAATAATAATAATACATTTACACCCAATGAGGAGTGCATTGCAGAAGTCCACCCTGGAAGCGACAAATGTATGGAGTAACTTTTCCGCATGTACAAAAGTGAATGCTGGGCGGAGTTTAGCAATGTTCCTGAGGATCACAGCTGACAATGTCTGCAGCGGATTTAGCCTTTCCCAGGGCAGGGCAACACGCTCCGTTCTTCCAGGAAGATAAGATAAAAAGTTGTAAACAGAGTCAGAGAGTCCTACAGTACGACGTAATCTGTGATGTAGAATGTTGTGAACAAAAGCCAAGGACAAGTCCAACAGGAGAAGCGATGGAAAGCCAGCATCAGCAGATATCAGCAGGTCACAGCCGTTTCCGCCCCCGCCAAAAAAATAATTTCTCAAATTATTTTGTTTTAGATTAGACTAAAGCTGTGCAGCAATGACATTTTCTAGCACTTTTGAAAGAAAAGGGAGGTTAGAAATGGGCCTGTAGGTTGTACCTGATGACAAGCAAGTCTGGATATACGAGTACCAAGCATCATCGACTATCATATAGAATGCATGCGTTTCTTGTTTTGAAGCCAGGTCACAATTGAGCCAATGGGTCTCCTTTCTCGAGCGCTGTGGAATTTTGGGTAAACGTCTCCCATGCTCGATGTCAATGCGCGAGTTGCTTGTATAATCAACATCCGTACGCGTGTGTACTGTTTTACTCGAACACTGTGACCACATGTGTGAGTCAAGTATCTTTTATTGTGTGTTTGTGGTGAGTGGGTCTCTATTCTGTAAAATGGTGTGTGTGTGTGTGTGTGTGTGTGTGTGTGTAAAAGTTGTCCTGCACAGCAGCCCCCTTGTCTAGTGATTTATATATACATTGATAAAAAAAAAACTGCATTCTATTTAAATTTGGTTAAGGCATGGGACTATGGTTCGGAAGATCCCAGGTTCAATTCCCACGACCACCAAGTTGCCACTGTTGGGCCCTTGAGCAAGGCCCTTTACTCTCAGTTGCTCAGATATAATGTGATAAAAAAAAAAAAAGTAGGTCGCTCCGGATAAGGACGTCTGCTTGGTTTGGTTGTATTTTATTTGTGTTTGTTCGTCTGTCTGTTTTGCAGTGTTTCCAAGATGTTTTCATATTCTGAAACATCCATCAATTCATCATCCTATGACAAACAATTCAGGAACATAGAAAATTGTTCTGTGCTTGCAAAGATAAAAAAAAATTTCCATAACCTTGGATATTATTATGATCTTAATGACTTATTTATTTAACATTTGTAAAATTATCTGCCCATGTATCAAGAACATTTTGACATGCAACCTTAAATTTATTTTGTTTAGTATAACGGTAAGATTATACTAGTAATTAGAAAATATCTTTTAAAACAAGGGAATTAATATTATATGTGCAGATCTAACATTTTAAATCTAGACAACAGGAAAAATGCATTACATATTATAAATTTTGGAAAGCACATAATTTGCCACAAATTTCTTAAAACACGCTTAACTTCTGTAATGTTGCAGTTCAGATCAAAAAGTTTTATGCAATGGAAATTCCAGATCACAATGAACAGTTTTAGACTGGAATAACCTGCTGCGTGTACGTCTCTTGCCCGAGTGCAGGAGTAACAATAAAAAAACAGGAAGGAGACATCATGTTTCAAATGTATCAAATGGTGTTTCACGGTGTAAACACAAGACAGCTCCTCTCTGTTTACTGGAACGTGAACAAGCATAAGATCTGCCTTATACGATGAGACATAACTGGTGTGAACATACATTTTGTACAGAATATGTTTAGCATGGAAATGATGAGACAAATCAAAAATAGTCACACTACATGCATGGCCATTTCTACTGTAGTTCTAGCAGATTGGGGTTATCTGACTTGATGAGGCAGAACTGATCAGATTACTGAAGAGATTTGCACAAAGCAAATAAGCACTGGGAACAGATTGCATTATGGTTCTTCATATAGTGATTCTGTCCTCCAAAAGAAAACAACAGGTATAATAAAATAAAATAAAATTTTAAAGGGGATATATATATATATATTTTTTTTTTTCACCCTTACTCACCATGGCATACCACCTGTTTCCTCTTGCATTGTTATAGTGGAAAATCAAGGTTTAAGAGTGGAAAATGGTAATTCACTTTTGCAAAAGTAATTCTGTAAAACCTAAAATGTAATTCAGCACATAAAACTTTCCTTTGTCTTCTTTTGTCTTCTTCTTATTATTATCATCAATGGCCTACTTTCCATTTGACAGTTGAATGAATAAGATTCAATGCCAGAAAACACCTATTAATAACTATGGTTAATAACTTCCATCACTCCCATTTGGCATTACACCAGACATTCCTATAAATAGCTACAGATCAATATCAATTAGAAATCAGATTTACATAAATAACAAAAATATCCTTGATTATATACATTTATTAGCTGATCATTTTTCAACATACATAAAACCATATCATTCATTACTTAGGGTACCAAGTGTGACACTTCCATATGCACACTAATATGCAGAACACATCTGAGGTTTTACGTGTGTGACTTGAGTGATATGCAGGTCTTGGGTTTCCAGTGTTAAATAGCTGATGAGGTAATTAAGTACCTCGATACGAAGTTCTATTTGTGGTAAAAATCTGCGACAAGACAAATAAATCCATATCGAAATACAGTGGTACCTTGGAATATGAACTTAAAACTAAAATCTTGCAAGAAATTTGACTTGGTCCATGAAACATGTGATGAAGCCTAGTGATGAACAAAGCCAAGTGAAGTGAGTTTACTTTTTTTTTTTTTTGCATTTTGTGCAAGATTTAGTTAAGATGAGACTTAGTGAAGACCAGATTTTCAATAGTGAAATAAAAATAAAACAGCCATTTTCAGTTTGTTTTTTATAGAGAAATTATACATTAAGGTTAAACTGAGGTTTAATGGCTTTTTCATATTGTATTCCTAATAATAATTTTATATATATATATATATATATATATATATATATATATATATATATATATATATATATATATATATATATATAATGTATTGCCCCCTTCAAAACAGCAAGGCCAACTCTGTCTCTCTCTCTCTCTCTCTCTCACATTCACTTTTACTTTGTGATACACCAAACATTCCTTAGAATCCAAATGTGTTAAACAGATTAGGACATTGTATCCTTTAGCTGGCAAAGCAAGCATTGATCATTGGTCAAAATTACTGAAGCATGTAAATGACAGGAGACTTTTTTTTTTGGTTAAAAAAATTCTGATTCTTAAATTTTTTTTGTCCCATTTATAATTTTCCCACATCCAGAAATACGTAAATACAGACATTGTTACATGTTTAATGGTTAATGCTACCCAAACATGTGGGAAACAGAAGTGCTTATGCAACCCATAAACGCCAGCCAAAATAAGATTAACCCCAGGTGCGACAGAAGCATTCACAGGGAATTCAAGCCTCGATGTGGCCATTGTTAAAAAGCCATCTAAAATCAAACTAAATTGAATGCAGTGTTCAATAAATAATTTACTCTTAAAAAAAAAACTATATTTTAAGTTTTTTTAAATATGGGTTTTCACAGTAGTTGGCCATGTTAATAAAAAATTTTTTAAACTACTTTCGACATGTGGTAATAATATAAACATGGATGGATTTACAGGCTTGTGGTTTTAAAACCTGATCTTAGATGCTTTTTGTATAGTTACTAATTAAAAGCATGACTCACTTCTTTCCTCATCCAGGCTCCAGATCAGTAGATGTCTAACTAAACATTCATTAGCCATCTCCTGCATCAAATCACATCATCCTTCAAGGTGGAATTTGATGACATCTAATAGCTCAGGACCAGGCTAGTTCCAGCATCTCTTTCACATCCAGGACTTTTTCTCTGGACTTTCCCAAAGCTTCTCCTCTCCGTATTTCCTCTGTGTTGATTTTCTCCCACTCAGAGAATGAAACTGTTCTCACTCCTGAAAAATGTTAAGACAAATGAACACAAATGACAACATTTTATTTTTTATTATCTAAAATTTTTTTTTTTCTAATGCTGGAAAAACCAAGCTGTCCTTTTTTGGGAAAGCCGACATGTTTATCTACACTACATTGGCACAGAGACTAAATTATTGCTCTTGGTCTTGTCTGGGGCACCAACGTGTTTAGTCTTCTCTCAGTTAATCTGCTATTTAAACAGATGTTTAAGCAAGTAAAATATTTTATTATTTTAAAGGATTTAGATTATGCCTGGATATTGGTGCATTAAAATTTCAAGCTTTAAATGTTCTTATTCCAGTAGCATATTTCTTCTTGTTATTATTTTACTGATTATTTTTAGAGATCAACAAAATGATTTGTCAATAAAATAACTCCGTTTACACTAAGTAAATCATTAAACCCATCTGGAAATAAGCCCTATGGTGATATCTTTTGATATAATTATGTCATAATGGTAAATATAAGAGTGATTTGCTTTGTTTAAGGGGGGAAAATAATTTATAAATAATTTTAATAATTTGATTAGCTTTTGTTAATTATAATCCAAATGTGAACTAAAACTTTTTAGCATTTAGTGCTATGACATGCATACAACAGGTAATATAAGTAGGAATATTTCTAAACTTAGAATATATTCACAGTTAAAAACAACAACAAACAACTTAAAATAGGACAGGACAAACTTCTGCTTGAAAGAAGGACAGAAGCAGAAGAAAAAGGTTTTGTGCTTGGTATAATAACACAAAGGCCAACAGTTGATATTTCGTCAAACCACCTCCTGAATCCCACTAATTATTTTGTGCCACCTCTGTTTGACATCCAAACCACTGTTGTTTATGACCCGACCAAGACCAGATATACTAGCTCAGCTGCCTTTACTAGAGGGATTGCACAATAAGCAACTGAACGTGAGATTTTTTCCATCACAGATTATTTTTTCCATCTTGGTAAACACTGATTACATGACATGCCTAGGGGAACATCATAATTACCACAACATCAGGTCATTAAAGTTACATCAGCTTCAGTGTCTCACCTTCAGGTTTAATGTTATTATTAGTGTCGTTATTAATTGACACTTAATAATAAATAAACAAATATATATATATATATGTTATCTGGATCCACTTTTTCATTCAGACATAAATACAGGTAGCAGCACTATTATAATAGAAGGGGAAGAAATAGATTTAGTTGCACATGATTTATGTATTGCCACACTGACTCCAATACATAATTATACATGTTTTTTATTTATTTATTTATATTTGTTTGTGTGTTTGAGGTGGTGAAACATTGCCTTTCCTCTATAATCCTACAGGTGTTTGCATTAACTATTCACACACTGGAATGCAGCACATCAGGGGAAAAATATTTGCCAAGCTTGTTTAGAATTGTAACAGAATCTAAAACAAATTACTATCAAATCTGGATATTTCTAAACTTGTGATACTTACAGTAGTGCAATGCAAAACAAACTGACGCCCAGGTATTGCGATAACATAGGATTGTGAATCACCAGGAACCACACGATACAAAGAACTGCTTTAGTTTTTGCATAAAAACAAAATCACATGGAGACAATATACATTCATAACTAACTTCCATGTTTAAGATTTGTTCTCGTTCTTTACTTACTCACAGTCATGTTTTATTTTTCCAGATATTCAACTTGAAGCTTCTTGCACTACTTTGTGTCCATATAAATATTGGCTAACCTCAACTCAAGTTGAGTAGAAACGGTGACCGCAAAGGCATGGAATAATCTTTATAATGTATTTTATAAAACAAAATTATAAATACAAAATCTCCCATCCATTCTATAGACTTGTAGATTTCTTCTCCTCAACACTGTTATTAAAATAAAAAGGGCTATTAAAAAAACATCCTGATGGCTGTAGTATAAACTACAATACATTTGATGGCTGGTCCACATGGGACAGAAGATTTAAAAGCCTGTTTGATGTATTGTACGTATTTGCCGCAGTTGTATATTCAGGATGCAGAAAATATATACAAGTGTCTTTTTGTGTATATTTATGTGCACATAAGCAATTATCCATCAATCCATACTTTGTGTGCATCACTTGATCGTGTCTATCTACGTCTGTCACGGCGAGGCCTGGTGCCTATCCCGGGCTGCCTAGGGCACAAGGCAGGGCACACAATTTGAAACACCAGTAATCTTAGACTGCATGGTTTTTCATTGTGACGGGGAAACCGGAGTACCTAGGGGACACCCATTAAACACACGGAGAACATATAGACCAGGGGCAAGATTCGAAATTCCAACCCCAGGGCTGCTAAAC
>JAAGKR010011832.1:981-15981 GCA_011419295.1 Clarias macrocephalus
CAGCACGACCTGAAGTGTGATACTGCTTTTAACGGAATTATCCACTGCATTCATCCATCTCATATGGTTCAGTCACCTCTCTCTCTCTCTCTCTCTCTGTCTGTCTCTTTTTGTCTCTGTGGGTTTATGTTTTTCAAGAGGAGAGAGTGGTGGTTTTGTTGTTTTATGATGTTCAGAACAGGGATAAAGATAACGCTGTTGCAGTTCCAGGACAAAACTCTGCTCAGGAGCGCCCCCACACTGCACTCCCTACAACGCCTCATCCACAGCACCGGCACAGACGCTGCTCTCTGACCACACGGCTGGAAAAATCTAAAGGAATGACTGAATCAGATGAATTTCTCCTACACACACACACACACACACACATACACACACAATGTTAAGGATTACAGTAGCAGTATTTTTTAACAGGAAATAAAAACTCCAGCTGGATTTAGTGATGCTAAATATAGAGCTCATATTTACTTTATTTATTAGTTTATTTATTTATCAGTTATTTGTTGCTGTCTCTCTCTCTCTCCCACACACACACACACACACACACACAAACACACACAGCCCTCAAACATAGCTAGCTAGATAACAAATGATTGCCATTTCTACATTTGTCACATGTGCGTGCGCGTTGTGACAATGTTAAACGTTTAACTGGTAACCATGGCAACCTGCCCCTTGAGTTTAATCTGTCAGATGCTCAAGCAGCCCCGCGTGTCGGGGATGGGAACGGTGCGGCGTGTAGTCTTTCAACCACCATGTTGTAGGAAAGGGACACAGCATGCGTCAGATTGGGACACGCCCCGAGGGACACAACTGTCCACACTCACTCACACACACACACACACACGCACACAAATGCATGTGTGCATGTTCACGCCCGCCTTCTCCATGATGACCGCTCAGGCCCTTGTATCCGTAGCTATAACTGATCTGTCTGTCTTCATGCTATCTAATTCGACTAGCTAGTTTTTTCTTCTCCTGGGTGTGGTGGTCTGTTTTTGGCACACACATCTCTCTCTCTCTCGCTCTCTCTCTCTTTCTCTCACACACACACACACACACACACACCATATAGGCGCGGCTCTGCCATGCTCAGCTGTCCCCTGCTGCATTCCCACCCTGAGTACACACACACACACACACACACACACACACACACACACACATTAAACTGTGATTCACTGAGACAGACAGAGAGAGAGATATGATGATGATGATGATGATGTGTGTTAAAATGGGAGAGACAGCAGGTTTGCCTTTAATACTGTGACACAGCAGTTCATCATACTCGTGCAACACTCACACACACACACACACACACACACACACACACACACACACACACACACACACACACACACACACACTGAGAACCTTTTTGGTGTTGCTGGGGGACATTTAGTTCTGGAACACACATTTCAGCTTTAAACTCAACAACACACACTGAAAGACATGAAACTCCTGATCACCTCCAGCTGTCTGTGTGTGTGTGTGTGTGTGTGGGGGGGGGGGGGGGTAGGCCTACAGGAAGCTGCTCTGAAAGACACAGCATGTGGTTTGATTGGGACACGCCCACATGTCTGTCTGTACTGTCTGTCTCTCTGTCTGTCCGGTTTGTGTATCTGTGTGCTCTGGATGTTTGTGTTTTGTGTCTCTGTGATGTTAAGAGGTTGAGGATGAAAGTTTACATCAAAAAGACGAGGTAAACAGACAGGTGTGTGTAGGATGAGTGTATTTGACTTTCTCACACACACCCACACACCCACACATAAAAGGAAACTAAAAGATATATAATTTATGACTGGGTCTGAGTCTCTCTTGTTTAATGTTTTAAGTATAAACTAATGAATTAACAAATCACTGTGATGAATTGACACCCCGTCCAGGGTGTACCCCGCCTCGTGCCCTAAGACTCCTGGGATAGGCTTCAGGCCCCCCGCGCCCCTCTATACAGGATAAAGCCGTATAGACGATGAGTGAGTAAATTAACAAATCAACAATAAACACATTTTGAGAATTACAATGTTTATTTTTAACAACATAACTTTGTTTCATGTGATTTTAATAAAAGGTTTAAAAGAAAAGAGAGTAAAGTCTTTTAGATGAATCTATCTCTGTTTCCTTCTTTATTCTCTCACTCTTCTTCCTTCCTTGCTTTAATAAAGATTCTTTTATACCTTTTATTTTATCCGTTTTATTTCCTGATTTCTCAACTCACAACTCACTTCCTGATTTCCAATTTTCTTTTTCTCTGTATCATTTCTTTACTAGCCAGCTTCCTTCCCCTCTTCCTTTCTTCCTTTCTTATTTTCTTTCTTTCTTACTATTTCTTACTATTTCCTTTTTTGTACATCTTTGCTTATTTTTCCTTCCCTTGTTCCCCTATTTATTTATTTATTTATTTTCCTACATCCTTTCATTTCTTTCCATCCCTTCTTCCATTCTCCCCCCCCCACTTATTACTACCTATTCCTCTTTCCTCCGACTCCTTTGCTCTGTCTATCTTTATTATTACTGTATCTAAAAGTACATCAGATCTCTCTCTCTCTCTCTCTCTCTCTCTCTCTCTCTGTCTCTCTTTCAGGCCAAATATTGCTCTCTCATTCTCTGCACTCCTTTACTGACCAGACTACCAGATAAGGCCCCTCAACTTCAATAGTCATCACACACACACACACGCACGCACGCACGCGCGCGCACACTTCTTTATGAATCATTGGAAAAATCCTGCATACCTCTACAACTCGGTTCATTGTGGACGGATTACGTCATCTATGCTTAGTCGGGACTAAACGTTGTACGTGTGTGTGTGCGTGCGCGCGCGCGCATCACGGTAGGAGGGTTTTAGGACCACGCGGCCCCACCGGCACGGGAGAAAAAGACAGGCAGGCAGACAAAGAGAGAGAGAGAGAGAGAGAGATCCTGCAGCATCCACACCCACCCGCACACCAGCTCCACTCTGTCTGTCACACACACGCACACACACACACACACGCGGCTCACGCGCACCGCAGATAACCCTGGTGAGTACCGGCATCCTTGCGGTGTTCTTTTTCTCCCCGGTCCGATCCGGGTGTATAAGGTGTGTGTGTGTGTGTGTGTGTGTCAGCTTTCTGTTCACTGATCAGTGCGGGTTCTGTGTCTCGGAATCAGACAGGTAGAGTCGGCAAACCGTTGAACCGTTATGTGTCACTCATGATTTAAAGAATGCAGTTTAAATCATGACCTCAAATGATGTTTTTTGATTAACTGAAACGTGAGTCTGTTTAATCCGTGACACTTTCTTTGTAATGAAAGATTGCGAAAAACGTTCCTGTATTATTATTATTATTATTATTATTATTATTATTATTAATATCATATTGTGGAATTTGACCAAAAGAGGGGATTTGACGATTTGATTGTGTGCGTGTATGTGTGTGTGTTTTTTTTTAATCTTGTATTGACTCCCCCCCCCCCCTCCTTTTTCCCTTTTTTTCCGTTTGTGGGTGCGCGTGGTCTCGGGTGCGCGTGCGTGCGGTGTGCGCGTGCGGTGCGCGCTTGTGTGAGACGTGTGTCCCACTCAACCGCACACTGCTGTATTACAGTATAGTGTAGCTCTGTGACATATTAACACATTTATTGTGTTATTTATTTTTATTTATTTATTTATGAGGCCATTTTGGCCCCGCCCACCTCCTGACACAATGGAACGCCGCTCGCGCGCACACCTGCCCCGCACGAGACACCACTGACTCGTTAGCAACATGCTAGTGAGCTCTGAGGGGAAGCTCTGGTATCTTCACACTCACCCACTTCTGTAGTATTTGTTACATAAACTAATTCTTTATTCTTCATTTAATTTAGTGTGGGGAAATAATCTGAATAATCAATTTAGTTTTACTGTAAGTTTATTGTAAAATGATTCTGCTCTTTTGTTAAAGATAAAAAGTGTGTGTTGGTATTATAATGTTAATTACATTAGCCTCTTTCTGTACTGCAGTGAAGGCTAATGAACAGCTTCTGCTGTGTGTGTGTGTGTGCGTGTGTGCGCGCGCGCCATTTACTGTCCATTAAAGGAGCAGATGGGTGTGTGTCCGGCCCCTCTGTCAGCTGTGAAGCATGCCTAATTCATTGAGTGTGTGTGTGTGTGTGTGTGTGTGTGTGTGTGTGTGTGTGTGTGTGTGAATTGATTTTGATTGACTATATATAATCATTATGCCATTCTTTGAAGTGTGTGTGAAGAATGTTTTATCATCTGTTTATTTTTTCTTCTTTTTATCTCTATATATAGCTAAAGTGCCTACATACTGTATAACTTTCTAAGCTAACTAGTTAACCACAAATTAAATAAACCGCTAAATCCGGTCACTAGAGGCACCGACGATCTCTGCTGATTTCTTAACAGCTGTAGTTTTCATCACAGTGACTCTGTAGACATTTAATCAGTTGTTTAATCAAAAATTAAATGGGTACTAATTGCAGGTAAGGTTGTGAATATGGAATTGAAGAAACATCAGACCCAGACGTACCACAGGATTGGTCCATTGAATAATTCCAGCCATTAGTTGGAATTGTTGCTTTTACTGGATCATACTTAATTTTGTTTTGATACTAGCAACAAACCTTAGTTCCCACTTTGAACCTCAGTTCCCACTTTCATCCCAAGTCCACAGTTTTGGTTGCCTAGCACCACTTTTTTTTTTTGTCCCCTCACTTTTGTTCTCAGCCCACAGTTTGGTTTCCATTTTGGATTCCTGTCTCCACTTTGGTCCTCGGTCCCCATATTAGTCTGCAGTTCACACTTAGATCTTCAATCCACAGATTATCAGTTTGTACCAGAAATGATATTTACACACTTAACAAAAGTTACACAGAATTTCAGTGTTTACCAGGGTAGTCTTTAATATTTCACAAATCTCTAAGAACTATATCTGAGGCTTGAGACACAACAGACTAAAAGTTCCCAAAATGCCCCAAAGTCTACCTGTGATTCACAGCTCTAATCCCTGGTTCCCTACATTGGTCACAGGTCCCCACTTGGTTCTAACGTGCCCAATTTGATCCCATTTCTCTCTAAAATCTCCACTAAAGACTACTTTATTCCTAAATCCCCACTATGGACTCTGGTAGCCACTTGGGTGTCCATCTCATACTTTATTCCCAGTCCCCACTTTGGTCTTAAGCCCATAATTTATTCCACAGTCCTCATTTTGGTCTACAGCCCATACTTTACCCCCCCAGCCCCTACTTTGGACTCTTGTCCTCACTTTTATCTACAGGCCCCTACTTTATTCCCCTGTCCTCCTGTGACATATTAACACACTTATAGTGTTAAAAACCTTGTAGCATTTTTTATTTTTATGTGTGTATTTATTTATTTATTCATGAGGGCCCCCTATTTTGGCCTCGCCCACCTCCTGACACAATGGAATGCCGCTCACGTGCACACCTGCCCCGCACTGTTTAGCAACATGTCAGTGAGCTCGCAGGGGAAGCTCTGATAACCTCACACTCACCCACTGGTCTCCAGATGATGCTTTATTCAGCAGTTCTTAATTTGGTCTTCTGCCCCTACTTTATTCCCCGGTCCCCAGTTTAGCCTCCAGTCCTCTCTTTGTTCTCCAGTCCTCACATTGATCACAGGTCCCCACTTTGTTCTCAGGTGACCACTTTGATTCCCAGGCCTCACTCTGGTACCCATTTTGAGAATAAGTTTAGCTACACGGTAGCACCATGGCACTCTGGCTCACATGGAGCTTTGTTGAGCAGCATGCAACTGCTGACACTTTTCTCATGGTAGCCATGACAGTAGGAGGCGTGTAAAGACAGATACATGGCTCAACCCCAAAGCGTCTTGTACAGCTGGTGTAAACTTGTCCCTTTACCTTCTCTTTTTTTGCTCTTAAATATTTTTTCCTCTATAACGGATGTCCATGATGATTCGTTCCTGTAACTGCTCATCACTTTATCACCCTGCAGCTGCTTGACACATTACCACACAAGTGCTGCAGGATTTCTGAGAAGAACAGAGCTTTCTAACAGAGCAGTAAACATAGAGTCTGAGTAGAATAAGCAGAGCTCGCTTAAAACCCCCAGTTTTTAACGGTTAACACTCCATGGTGGAGGATCAGTGCAGTGTGTTTATACGATGAGAGGATAAAGTATTCCTTCTGTCTCCCTCATACTGTCTCACTTTATTTGCTGGAGTTATATTTATTATATTCTCTCTCTCTCTCTCTCTCTCTCACACACAAACACACACACACACACACACATACAGACAGGACATGGTTTAGCAAACCCACCAAAATCAGCCGTCATTAGCATTTAGCAATAGTGTGGAAGCTTTATCTGCTACTTATTGCTGTAATTAAGTGCTCATTGTGACAGGAAGATAGCATGGAAATGCGCACACACACGCACACACACACACACACACACACACACACACACACACACACACACACACACACACACACACACACACACACACACACACACACACACACACAAAACGGGGTTTTGAGCAAGCACACATACAAGTCATTTACTGTATTTTCCATTGTGCATGTAATATTCACTTGAAGGCTGTGATTTCAGATGGTTTGTTCTGATACATTTGTGTAACGAATACACTGTCATGTCGTGTAGCGTGGCAAGTCCATGAGCTGTGAACTCGGTAAGAGAGATCTTCTCTCGTTCTCTCCTAAAAAGAGAAACGGATGCCGGCGGGTCTTGTGTGGATTTGTGATTTATAAAGTGTACTACTTTCTATTATAAAAAGAGGATGAGATTAATAGCTAATTGCTTCGAGGTTAAAGCTTGAGGTCCGAATGCTTTATCATGAAGACATGTTTATGTTAAGAGATCACATGGACGTTTTCCAAAAAGCTCAAACCCAAGCCTGAGTCTCCAGTCAAACACTATACACTCCATACTCTACACTCATGCACTTAAACTTTGTACTTTACTAGTGAAGATCCAACTCCAGTGGTTAAGGCATTGGAGTACGGTTCGAAGGTCCCAGGTTCAAACCCCAGTTGCCACTTGCGGGCCCTTGAGCCTGTAAAATCCCGTAATGTAATGTAACTCATCTCAATTAAATTTTATTTGTATAACAATAGAGTAATTTTTCGCAAAGCAGCTTTACAATATTAAATATGTATGAATAAGAATTATCAGATCGTCCACGATGAACGAGCCGAGGGCGACAGTGCTGAGGGAAAAACTCCCTGAGATGGTAATAGGAAGAAACCTTGAGAGGAACCAGACTCAACAGGGAACCCATCCTCATCTGGGTGATAACGGAGAGCAGGGACTGATCTGCACTCATACTGTGCAACTGATCAGGAACATCTCACTTCTGTGTTACTGTGTTACATAGGGAGCGACACAGCGTTACTACTTAGACTCTGGAACTGTGTCGCACATTTTACATGAAATAGCATTTTTTTGCAATACTTTAATAATAAAATAAATAAATAAAATATTTATTTATTTATTTATTTATTTATTTATTTATTTTGTTATTTTTGCTGCAGAGAACTCTGGGTAATGTAGTGTACTGGAGTATAATGGAGACTGACAGGAAGACAAATTTCTTTCATATGGTAGCTCTTTAATTCCCCTGCTCTGTTTGCTGCACTCTTTTGTTCATCTTTAATCCAATTTGTACAGGACACACACAATGTCTCTCTCTCTCTCTCGCTCTGTCTCTCTCATGCTGAAAGGCTTTAACAGTACAAATACAGCATTAAAAATTTAAACAGATAAATCTAATTCAAAAGACATCCGAATGCTCCGGGGGAGGGACGGGGATTTGTTAAAAAGGGGGCTTAACCCACACAACGTGCTCCATCCTGTGTGTGTGTGTGTGTGTGTGTGTGTGTGTGTGTGTATGTGGTTCATGGTCTCTTAAGGAGAACAGAGGACAAAACTGTAAGCGTCATACTCAGGGTCTGAAAATCCAGAATTCTAAAAGTTAATTGAGAGACGAACAGAGAGAGGATAAAGACACAGAAGAGGGAGGAGAGGTGTCCAGCAATGGACACAAAAAGACCACAGGAAGGACAGCCGCATGTCATGTTAGAACAGCTGGAGATGCTGAGACAGAGAGGACGCGGACTGGTGCACCAGAGTCGTCATTTTGTGATTGTGTTGGAAACATTAGATAAAGTCCCCAGTTCCCACAATGCACTGGACCCTAGCAGATAGTGTGTGTGTGTGTGTGTCAGTGTCTGTGTGTCTGTGTGTCTGTGTGTGTCTGTGTGTGTGTGTGTGTGTGTGTGTCTGTGTGTGTGTGTGTGTGTGTGTGAGAGAGAGACTATAGAATCGCTGACACATTTTAGTGCAAGAAAAGGATTAAAGCTTATATTCAGATATTGATTAGAGGATATTGATTGAGTGGGGGAGGGTGTGTGTGTGTGTGTGTGTGTGTGTGTGTGTGTGTGTGTGTGTGTGTGTGCGTGTGTATTGATTTATGTTAATTTATGGAAGTGTGTATGTGTGTGTGTATGTGTGTGGTTGGGGGGGCATCCCAAATGAGTACACACATATATCTAGATTCTATCTAGATATATCTAGAGTCATGTGTAAAAGTATGTACCCCCTCTTTTAATGCTATGTGTTTTTGTGTTTAAACATAATAAAACTTGTCTGATTGTAGTGGGTCTCAGTATTAGACAAAAACAACCTCCAATGAACACCAATGATCCAAAAAGAAAAAAAAAACATATGGCCAATACTTAGTATCCCCTTATTTCTCCAACAGCATCTAAGAAGGTCAGGTGTAGCCAGGTTTTCTACAATGGTAGAGAAGCAATTGTTGCTGCACCTCATCTTGGTTGAAATCGAGTCATGCAACAGGACA
Source organism: Clarias macrocephalus (assembly GCA_011419295.1). Lineage (NCBI taxonomy): Eukaryota > Metazoa > Chordata > Actinopteri > Siluriformes > Clariidae > Clarias > Clarias macrocephalus. Next base: position 9,833 of record JAAGKR010011832.1, read on the forward strand.
ATAATCTGAAGCACACAAATAACTCTACATTAGAATGGCTAAAAATAAATGATTTAAGGTTTTGAAATGGCCTAGTCAAAGTCCAGACCTCAACCCAACTGAATTGCTGTGGCAGGACCTTAAGAGAGCTGTGCAGAAGCGAACACCCCAAAACCTCAATGAACTGACTGAGAGACTGATAAAGTCATAGAGGAAACATTACATCATCGCGTTCGCTGCTAAAGGTGGATCTAGAAGCTATTTAACAATGGGGCTACTTAGTATCATCCAAATGTGTTTTTTTTATTTATTTTTTGGATACATTTTTGTTGAATAAATAATGCCATAGTGAAAAATGTTATATGTTGTTTGTCTGAGGTTGTATTTTCCAAATACTGAGACTTGCTACATCAGATGATTTTTATTATGTTTTTGCATAAAAACTATTAAACAGTTAAAATAATTGTATTAGATGAGGGGGCACAAACTTGAACATGATTCCATCTATCTATCTATCTATCTATCTATCTATCTATCTATCTAAACATTTCAGGACATGGATAAGAAGAGACTTGAACTGAGTGAAAAGGGTTGTATCGTCTGCAAGCAGTGAGTGTGTGTCTGTGCGTGTGTGTGTGTGTAAGTGTGTCTTTTATTTCTTCTTAAATTGATGTAATCTATTCATTCTGTCCAAACTACTAAAGTAAAAAGCTACAGATGGAATTCTCACTGATCCACCCCCCCTCTCTCCCTCTCTCTTTCTCTGTTTCTTTTCTTTTCTCGGGCGATGGACAGATCGCTTAGCAGTGAAAAGAAGCAGCTGTGTTTTTCCAATTTCTGGCACTCGTCCCCCCAAAACGCGCCAAACTGCCTTACTCAGATGTGAGAGAGAGAGAAAAAAGTGGTATAAAATGAGACAGAAAGACCAGAGAGAAAAAGGGGGAAAAAGAGACGAGACGAAGAGAGATAGAATAGACAGAGTATGAAAGGGATGAGGGGGTGAGACAGGAAGACCAAGGAGAAACAGAAGAGAGACAGAGAGACAGACAGAGAGAGAGAGAGAGAGAGAGAGAGAGAGAGAGACATGATGTGAAAGCTGGGGAAAGATTAAAGAGAGTAAAAGATAAAGATAAAGGAATGAAGATGATTATGATGGTAATGAAGGTGATGATGGTGATGATGAGGATGATGAAGGTGGTGGTGATGATGTTGGTGGTGATGATGATGGTGGTGATGATGGTGATGATGGTTATGATGATGATGGTGGTGGTGATGATGAGGATGATGAAGGTGGTGGTGATGATGTTGGTGGTGATGATGAAGGTGGTGATGATGGTGATGATGATGATGGTGGTGGTGATGATGGTGATGATGAAGGTGGTGGTGGTGATGATGGTGATGGTGGTTATGATGATGATGGTGGTGGTGATGATGGTGATGATGAAGGTGGTGATGATGATGGTGGTGGTGGTGACGATGATGATGGTGGTGGTGGTGATGATGGTGATGATGGTGGTGACACAGCAGAGTTAAAAGTGAGACAAGAAACATGAGTATTTGTTTATCGCTGTTGTTTTTTAAGATTATTTTTGTATCATTTGCATATGAGACACTCAGGTGGAGAGTTTGGTGTTGTATCACCTGCTGCTGTGACCTGACTAACATGTTTATGAAAAGGTTAAAGGTCATGTAAAGGTCATCTGTAGCGTTTGATCCTGATGAGGTCACACCAACGCCTTCTCAGGCATTTAATGCAGCTTTAACATTTAAACATTTCATTTTCACTCGTTAGTTGTACTACACATGATGAGACTGTAGTAATTGGGACAGAGCCTTTGTTCCTCCAGTCCTGTAACTGTAGCCAACACTAAGTGTGTGTGTGTGTGTGTGTGTGTCTATAGAGGCCAATCGGCCCGAGTGTCCTTCAACGCAGGGAATGTAGGGCACGCTTGTATTCATGCCTGAGAGCAGAATCCGAATGAGTGTGTGTGTGTGTGTGTGTGTGTGTGTGTGTGTGTGTGTGTGTGTGTGTGATGAATTGAAGGTCATATCCAGGTAGGATTGTGTTGTAAAATGAAATATTAATGCTTTCCACTGGATACTGGCTCTGGTTTCACTAGAAAGTAGAGAGTGTGTGTGTGTGTGTGTGTGTGTGTGTGTGTGTGTGTGTGTGTGTGTGTGTGGTTGATATGGTGTTAACTAACTGATTAGACAATCCTCAAGTCTTTGAAAATGAAACACTTGAGTGAGAACGGAAAGAGGGAGTGAGAAGTAAGAAAGGAAGGAAAAGAGAGAGAAATAAAAGAGAAAAATGTGAGACCAGAGATGGGGGTCAGGGACAAAGAGAGGATAAATAAGACAAAAGAAAGACTGAAATAAGGTTAATACAAAGAAAGAGATGAAGAGAAACGGTGGGATGGAGAGAATAAAGGAAACAATAATGATGGCATCTAAATCCACGTGGTTGTTGTTTTTTTTTTTTTGTCGTTTTAGTTACCCATAATTCCACACTGCCCAAGGTCTCAGCGTTGCCATGGAGCTGGATTTCGGACACTTTGACGAGCGAGACAAGTCGTGCCGCAGGAAGCCGGAGAAGAACGGCCTGCCGAGCCCGACACACAGCGCGCACTGCAGTTTCTACCGCACGCGCACGCTGCAGGCGCTCACCAACGAGAAGAAGGCCAAGAAGGTGCGCTTCTACCGCAACGGCGACCGCTACTTCCGCGGCATTGTGTACGCCGTGGCGCAAGAGCGCTTCCGCACCTTCGACGCGCTGCTGGAGGACCTGACGCGCTCGCTGTCCGACCACATCAACCTGCCGCACGGCGTCCGCTTCATCTTCACCATCGACGGCACTCGCAAGATCAGCACCCTCGACCAGCTGGAGGAAGGTGTGTATGCGTGTGTGTGTGTGTGTGTGTGTGTGTGTGTGTGTGTGTGTGTGTGTGTGTGTCACATGTCACAATTCAGTAGCGGAAGCCGTAATGATGAGAATCACCAAGGACGTCGCGATACGATATTATCACGATACTCAGGTGTGATTACGATACTGTGGCTGTTGTTAGAGTCGTTTTGTTTTGTAACTATAAATTATGCTTGAGAATTTCTGTTGCGCTTGTAAACAGAACTAGTGTAACAGGAGAATACGGTCTTGTGTTAACAGGAGAATACGGTCTAACTCATTTCCTTGGACAAAGGAACGTTTCATTTTGTAGCTAATGGAAAAGAGTCGATCATTTCTCATAGACCAAGAGTGCGAGCTAGCTAACGTTACTGAAAGGTCACATGATCATGTTTATACTTTACTGGAAATCTGTAACAGTTTTACTGTTAATGCTAATACTGAGTCATGATGATGATGATGATGATGATGTCACATGAGGCGTGGTGTGTGTGGAGTGACTCTCGGCAGTAAGGTGAAGTCTCTCGACTTTCTGTTTGTCTGTCTTCACTCTGTTTTTTTCCTCTCTCTCGTTTCTCATTTGCATTGATGTTTAAAACTCATCTTATCACAAGCTCATCTGTTCCGGTTTCATTTTCCAAATAAGTTCCCCTTGTCCCTGGAGCCGAACCCAATGCTCTGATCCTGCAGGGAGATTTCCCTTTTCCCTCAAACACACACACACACAGCTGCTCCTTCTATCCGTTTCGGGATCCACTTTTATCTGAACTTTTATCTGAGTTCAGAGCAGAAAAATTCACGCTGCAGCTGATGATGATTTAGACGTTCACTGTTCAGAGAGCTGCATAAAACATCATCGAGATCATAGATCAGATTTCAGCAATTCAGCAGTGTTTTAAAAAGGGAGAGAGAGTCGATGCTTTATTTAAAGATGTATTCGGGCTTATCCTAATTGTTTGATCCTCTAAGTGCGTTTTCATCTTAGGAACCTGGGATCGATTCACACATTTTAAACTATTTAGGTAAACTTTCAAATCCTTCAAAAGTTCTCTTAAGCTGATCACAATATGTGAAAACTCTGTGACTCCATCTTCTGTATTTTGCAAGATGATCAATTGTGCCTCTTCTTCTTTTGAGTTTATCAGCTGGTGCAACACCGCCTCCTGGACTGGATCTGTGTGGAGCAGATTTTGCTTTTGTAGGAGACATTTACATTTGGCAGATGCCCTTATCCAGAGTGACTTAAATTTTGAATCTCATTATACATCTGAGCAGGTGAGGGCTAAGGGCCTTGCTCAAGGGCCCAACAGCAGGGATAACTGAGCTACCCCTGACCCACGACGCAACGTTTAAACAACAAACGGTACAGTTTGTTCCACAGCGTGTCAGTGTTTATTAGATAATGTTAGTAGCCGAATTGAATTAAAAATCACTGTGCATAAAGTATGTTTTTTTTATTGGATTTGTCACAGTTTATAAATTGCTTAATATAAATTTTATGTGATTCTTTGCGGTCAAATATAAACTGAGTACATTTTTAATAGTTACATTTTCAGAAAAATTACGTTCATCAATACTTTATCATCTTATTAATAAAACATTTTTCACATTATAAAGATTTTAACATTTAAATTTTTTTAAAGGGATCAGAAGCCTACAGTCACTTTTATTTTATTTTTTAAAGGTATTTCAATATTCACGAATCATAAGCACAGTCTACTGTAACAGAATTTATCATGAGATCAGCAAAACAGCTCGGATCTCTGTTTAAAAAAGCAAATGCATCCACATGCAAAATCTAGATCAGTGCCCTCAGTTTCCATGGTAACAGTGTAAGATGTGATGTATCGCAATATTTAGTTTAACTGATCATCGACACAACTGTGGCTTTTTTACCGTTATTAGACTGCGATATGAAACAATGAAGAAAATATATGTGAGACTGTTATCTGTGTGTGTGTGTGTGTGTGTGTGTGTGTGTGTGTGTGTGTGTGTGTGTGTGTGTGTGATGTATATTGTTTTTTGTCTGTCTCTGCCATGGCACTCAGTGCATATAAATCATTGTCAATGCCCCAGTGTGTGTGTGTGTGTGTGTGTGTGTGTGTGTGTGTGTGCGTGTGTGTGTGTGTGTGTGTGTGTGTACTGGACATGACGAATCGATCTAACAGGAACAGAGGAAATGCGGTGGAGTAGAGAGGATGGTATAGAGATAGACAAGGTTCAGAATAACATACACACATACACACACAAATAAGATTGTTCAAGATCATACAGAGGGCCGAGAGAGAAGGAGAGAGGTAGGGTGAGGAGGTGGAGGGGTGTAAATGAGGGAAGATTGGGGGTTTGAGTGAAGATGCAGGGGTGGAGTATAGAGCTGTGGGGTGAAGGTGGAGGTGGAGTTTTAGAAGGAAATGTGAGAGTGGGGGAGAGGATGGAGATGTAGACTTGAGGATGAAGTCAGAGATAGAGATATGAGGGTGGAGATGGAGATGTGATAGAAGGGGATGGAAGTGGAGAAAGTGAGCGTAGAGGTGGAATTGAGTTTGGAGATAGAGATGGGGGTGATTGAGGAGATGGAGGTGAGTGTGGAGGTGGAGGTCATGGTGGAGATGGAGGTGGAAGTGTTGGAGATGGAGGTGAGTTTGGAGGTAGAGGTAAGTTTGGCGATAAAGATGGAAGGGAGTTTGGAGATGGAGGTCATGGTGAAGATGGAGATAGAAGTGATGTTGGAGATGGAGGTGGAGATGTGATTAGAGGTGTGAGGGTGGATGTTGATCCCAGTTTAGCGCCCTATGTGTGTGATGGTTTTGTAAGAGTTGCATGCTGTAATCTCATCTGACACCCAGGAAACACAGTACTGTGTGTGTGTGTGTGTGTGTGTGTGTGTGTGTGTGTGTGTGTGTGTGTGTGTGTGTGTGTGCTTATATAACCTGGTGTCTGTGTGGGTGGAGGGGCTCGGTGCCGGCATGGGGGCGAGAGGAACCCACTGGAGCTGTTTATAGAACTAAAGCTTCACAGATCACGGCTCTAGCAGTCTCCTCACAGAAATATTCCTCCAGAACGTTCTTCAGAAAACATGTGCTGTAAAGTCGTGTTCAGTGAAAAAGCAGAACTATATTACACACAGAAATATAAAAACTAAACTAAAAGTTCTAGAAGACTGACGAGATGGACTCGCTCTAGAATCTTCTTCAGATGAAGATTGGTAAATGAATCATCTGCAGTGAGAGATTTCTCTGAAACATGAAGGGTCTGACTGTAGAACTCG
>JAAGKR010011833.1:0-18167 GCA_011419295.1 Clarias macrocephalus
ACAGGTCTGCTGACATTAGATAGTAAAGAGAAGTTTATCACATTGTTTATTATGTGCACATTGGATATAATATGAACTTTTTTATTAACAATTATCCATCCATCCATTATTTATACAGCTTATCCTGTAACAACATTATTAATTGTATACCAGTAAAGTGGCAAAAGGATCATGGACACCCAAGGCCCTTCTATGTCCACCGGGACCAAAGGCCACCCTAATCCCACTTAAAAACCAATGTATAGTACCACAATCTAACAAAAAAAAAAAAAAAAAAAAGAAAGCCAACACTGGTTATGACAGAAAGATATTGAAATACCAATGCATCGTAACCTGCTGTGCTTGTGATTTAGAAAGTACTTGCTGATAATATACTGTATCACACCCCTTGACAGGTGTTAAGATAATCTATATATATATATATATATATATATATATATATATATATATATATATATATATATATATATATATATATAATGTTTTGTTTATAGACAATTAATTGTATCAAAGGAGTTGATGGAACTAAGCTTCTCTTCTCAGTTTCCTCTTTCTCTTTTCAGTGATTAATTACTTATCTAAATGTGTTCCTCAAATGATATTTACTTATCCACGCTTTCACTTACTGCACCACCATTACATGATTAATTAGTGTACCATTACATTGACCACTACTAAGCCATCTAGTCATCACACCCTAAGTAAAATAGCTTTAAAAATTTTAATATTTAGCCCCACAATGATAGTTATGCAATTACAATAATCACAGAAACAGTTATTCATAAAGTTACAGGAAATCAGTCATTTATTGACTCATGCACTTTTAATTTTAGAAACTATTAGAAAATATATGTAATTCCAGAACGTTTTTTACATAAAATAGTCTCATAGCCATTCAGTTTCAAACTACAGAAGCTACAGAAGCTGATATCTCCAGAAATGATAATTTCTGTATTTTTCTGACAGTTTGACATTGCTTTAAAAAATATGATTAAAAAGAACATTATAGTCAAACACAGCAGAAACACCAGTGTTGACTTAACACCAAGAATGTTTATTTAACACCATACAGTGTTTATATATGTCCAGTTGGTCCCAAATTAGAGTCTAAAGTGTTGGATTATCACGGTGATTTTACTCTGTTATACTGTTTAATACTATATAATTTATATTTATAAATATAAAGATAGCAGTCCTTTATTTGCACACTGATGCACTCTTCATAACCTTTCTTTATGGCTGTAATGTGCTTGACAAAGCAGAACTGTTATCTTTTATCACACTATGCAGCTGTGTGGATTGAGGTAATTGATATTATATGAAGTATAAAGGCACATATATGCACAAAGATACACAGCGCACCTATCTCAGGTCTCTTGTAAATAAATTTTTGTGTGTCTTAAAATGTTGTCATGTTTATTTCTTTATTAATTTTCTTTAGAAAAATATTGACATAGGTTCATCATGGCTCCCAAATGCAGCAAAATTAGTGCAAGTGTTAGCAGGAGCAAGAGAAAGAAAAAGAGACACATTGGAAACAGAAGGGATATGGCTTTTTTAAATACATAATATGGTGCCTGTACAACATCCAGATTGCATAACGGATTAAGATCATTTTGATAACACAGCTCTACAAGTTACTAGCGGATCTTTGTTGAGATGGTCTCCTCAGCCTCCTCAAGAATATATACAGTACTATTTTGCTTTTATGGCTTGTGGGGTGGTGTTAGGTGTCCATGTGAAGTCATGTACAGAAGATGCTCAGGTATTTGAAGTGAAGTTCAAAGCCAGTAAATCCAATAGAGTGCAAGATTCATAGCGCAAAGACAAAAAGAAACTGAGAAAAAAGCAAGGTTATAACTGAAAGACTGTGACAAAACAAAACGTGAGAATAAAGGCATTAATGGCACAATAGTCCATCGAAGGGTAGATGTCTAGCAGCGCCTTAAATAAGGAGAGACGATTAATCCAAAGCGCCAACAGGTGACCTCGAGCCATGACTGAGGTGGCAAAAAACAAGAAGCGGTGCAGAGCTGGAACAGGAGTGATTCAGATTACTTACGGAGGAGCTTAAGTTGTAAGCATGATCTGGTGTTTTGTGACAGTACCCTCCCCCCCTACGAACGCCACTGGCATGCTAGATGGGGCCTCGGAGTTGAGCCTATGGAACTCTGTAACCAGGGATTTGTCAAGAATAAACCTTGCAGGTAACCAGCTTCTCTCCTCAGGTCCCTATCCCTCTCAGAAGGGCCCTATATATAGACAAATTTTGTTGACATGGTCTTGAGGGGTATGTCTCATGTGGACAGCATCAGTCTTTGACCCATGCGGTATCTGGGGGCTGCAGAGCGGTGGCGGTTGACCTTATGTTGGAAAATGGTCACCGAGCGCAGCAGTTGATAGCGGGCCTGTTGCAAAGTTCTCTTGCAGTGAAGGACAAATGCTTGGGCCAACGATACCAAGAATCACTCCTCTTGAGCAGGGAACAGAGTCGGTTGGTATCCGAGACTGCATTGGAAGGGTGACATTCTGGTGGAAGACAAAGAGGGCGAGTTCTGGGCGAATTCTACCCACAGGAGAAATTTATTCCATGAGGCTGCGTCCCATTATGCCATAAACCTTAGAGACTTCTCTAGTTCCTGATTAATTTGTTCTGTCTGTCCATTGCTTTGAGGGTAAATGCCAGAGAACAGGCTGGGTATGATATCAATAGGCTTACAGAAGGCCTTCCAGAATTGTGCAGAAAATTGTGGGCCCCTGTCTGAGACGACATCTGATGGGAGACCATGGAGCCGGAAAACATGAGACACCAAAAGTTCAGCTGTTTCTTTAGCCGAAGGAAGTTTGGGAAGCTGGATGAAGTGAGCAGATCTGGAGAGGTCTGTGTGGGGCCAGTCTAGTACAGCGGAACAGAGAGGACCTGGGTCTCCGATACCATAATTATGAAACAACACCTTAGTTCCTCAAAAGTCTTGTCAGCCAGTGAATTCCATCGAAATTATTTTGTGGATGTTAAGGCAGTGAGAGGTGCTGCAACAGATCTATAGTTCCAGATGAAACGTCTGTAAAAGTTAAATTTCCTGTTCCTGACAAACCCAAGGAAGGAGGTGGAATCATGGTGGAAATCGCATTTCTCAGCCTTGACATAGAGCTTGTTCTCCATGAGCTTTTGTAAAACCTGCCGGACATGGGATCGGTATTCTTTCAGGAAGCAGGAGAAAATCAAAATGGCATCGAGATAGACAAATGTAAACACATTTAGGAAGTCTCTCAATACATCATTAATGAAAGCCTGGAAGACAGCTAGGGCGTTAGTCAGCCTGAAGGGAATGATGAGGTATTCGTAGTGGCCCATAGGTGTATTAAAGGCTGTCTTCTATTCGTCCTCTTCTCAGATCCTCACTAGGTGGTAGGCGTTTTGTAGATCCAACTCAGTGAAGACCCATGCATCCTAAAGTAACTCGAAAGCCGAAGACATGATGGGGAGCGGGCAGCAGTTTTTAATGGTAATCTCGTTAAGGCCCCTATAATCGATACAGGGCGATAGCGATTTGTCCTTCTCCTCCACAAAACAAAAACTTCATGCCCGCTGGAGTAAAGGAGGGATGGATAATTCCTGCCGCAAGGGATTCCGTTATGTATTGATCCATGGCATCTCTCTCAGGGCGAGAGAGGGAATATAGTTATCCCTTGAGCAGGGTAGTACCGGGGAGAAGGTAAATAGCACAATCAAATGGGCGGTGGGGGGCTTAGCGAGACTGCTCGAGATTTGCTAAAAACTTTCAGGAGATCGTGGTACTCGGCTGGGACGTCCAAGAGGTTGGAGGATTGAATGTAAGATTGTGTAACTGTAACCATAGAAGACGGAGCATTGGAGCTCTTAGCAATAAAGAAACAGATAACGAGTAGTTTAATGAGAAATGCAAAGTGACTGTGCTGTGGGTGATGGGTTCCAAGAAACAACCATTGAGGGCCTGAACAGAGAGAGAGTGACTCAGAGGCGTTGTCGGCATTGTGCCATGGGGCTGGTTTTTGTGGATCAGGGTTACTGGGAAACAGGACTGAAGGTTGGGAAAAGTTCTATGATCCGGGTCTCCCAGTGCACCCAGAATTACCAAGGGGCCTGGCCTTTTAATACAACAGTTACGGGAAAATTGACCACAGCACAGAAGCATGCTCCCTTGTTCTGTCTTTGTTGGCACATCTGCATTGGTTCAGGAGGGTTCTCAAGAGAGCTAGAGGAAGTTGAGGGGGGCTGTGGCCAGAGGTTCAGGCAGCGCTCCTGCTGCCTGTGGCGTTTACGAGCATTGATATCTGCTGCTAGAGCAATATGTTTTGGAGGTTGAATGCCGATTTGCATGCCAAAAGCTCATCTTTGACTGTGTCTGAGAGCCCACAAAGAAACGCATCAAAGAGAGCTTAATCATCCCACCCACACAAAGTTGCCAAAGTACAGAACTAAATTTCCTTGGTAGATATACTGTAAGGGTTGGCATTTCTATACCATCAACTTTTTGGTGAATAACTCTTATAGGTGGTTTGTCTGTCTTCAGACCACGAGTGTTTGAGTGAGTATGTAGTTGAAAGGTGCTTTGTGGTGCATCTTTGGCTGACAGGTATAACTCTGAAAATTAAAGCTCAGGTAAGTTTCTTATCTTTTGTTGTTTTGTAATTCTGGTTCTCCGCTCATCAAGGACTGCACCAATGTGTGGGTGTGGTGTGGTGGTCTTATGTTGAGCAAACAATATAATGCAAGTCCGGTGGTATAAAACAGAATGCTGCTAGCTTAATGTCTTGTTCAGATGTACTGTAAACATCAGCAGTTGATAATTGTTAACATCTTTGGGATATGGCCTAACTTGGGATACTGGAACTGGGCTTGTCACAATATCAAACCTTCTTTATTGTTTAAATTTAAAAATGCCAAATTGTTGGTAATTACACAACACAAACACAAAATATACAAATCTAAGATGGCGGCGCGCACAGACACAGCGGCTCGGTACTCTTCATTCCAGTATTTATTTTGTATGTATGTGCTGGTACTATTATTTGTTTTAGTCCCATTATGTCGAGCCAACAACATCTATAGCTGACAGGAACTTTTTAGGATCGGAGTGTTCAATAAGGGAAGTGTTTCATCAGAGTTTCTTCCCTCCCACGACATTCCGGCAGACATAGCGAGGAGCCCTGGCTCCCCATGGATTATCATTCCCGCGGGCAGGCAACAGAGGTGGCACAGAGAGAGAAAACAAAAGCGAGGCTGCAGGGCCGGCGCGCTAGCGAGGTTACGCTGACAGCCGGTTAAACCACCACTCCCCAGTGTTTTTCTCACAAATGCCAGATCTCTTGTCAACAAGGTCGATGAACGGAGGCTACAAGTGGTATTGCTCTACACCCATCAGTCTCAGCACTGGCTCTCCACAGGGCTGTGTGTTGAGTTCCCTGCTTTATACCCTCTACACCCACTATTGCATTCCTGCTCACCACAGTAACATCATTGTCAAGTTCGCTAACGATACCACTGTCATAGGGCTCATCTCGGGAGGAGATGAGTCTGCTTACAGGGACAAGGAGGAGAAATTGACAGCGTGGTGCAGGAATAACAACTTGCTCCTGAACACAGCAAAGACTAAGGAGCTCATCGTGGACTTTAGGAAAAAGGCAGACAACATCCAGCCACTCATCATCAATGGGGATTGTGTGGAGAGGGTTTCATACTTCTGCTTCCTTGGAGTCACCATCAGCGAGGACCTGACCTGGGGGACCCATACTGCAGAGGTAGTGAAGATGGCCCAAAACAGACTCCACTTCCTGAGGGTTCTCAGGAAGAATAACGTTCCAGAGAAACTGCTGGTGTTCTTCTACCGCTGCACAGTAGAGAGCATCATGGTCTACCGTCTCTGTGCATGGGTCTACAGCTGCACAGTGGTACAGATAAAAGAGCTCCACAGGGTCATTAAGGTCGCTCAGAGGATAGTTGGATGTCCTCTACCTTTACTTGAACTTCACAGCTCCTGTTGTCTCAGGAATGCAAAGAAAATTCTTCAGGACCCATCACACCCAGGACATGTACTGTTCGAACGTCTGCCCTCAGAGAGACGTTTCAGATCCATAAGGACTAAAACAAACAGACTAAGAAATAGGTTTTATCCTTCAGCCATCACCATGCTGACCACTGCCAAGTGGTCAATTTGAGCTAGCGCACCATTCTTGTTTACAGTACAATTCAGTCTTATATGTTGTATATATGTATGTATGAATGAATGACAGTAGTGTTTACGCTCTTATCCGTTTAGGCTCTTATCTGTTTAGGCTCTTACTTATATATATATATTTTTTTTTTTATGTTTTTATTTTGCACTGGAAAATTGCACTTTAATTTCGTTGTACAATGTCTCATTGCTACAATGACAAATATTCTGATTCTGAATTAGTGTTTAATGTTTTAGTTCCTTAATTAAAACACATCCCAACTGATATGTACTGTAATCTGTAATACAGTGATATACATTGCTTTTCAAATGTATATGAAATGTACATACAATTCCTTGCAAAAGTATTCATACCTTGAACTTTTCTACTGTACAGTTTGTCACATTACATCCACAAATGTAAATATATTTTATTGGGATTATATGTGATAGACCAACACAAAGTGGCACATAATTGTGGAGAGAAAATGATGAATGGTTTTTACAATAAAAAAACTTAAAAGTTTGGTGTGCATTTGTATTCAGTCCCCTTTACTCTGATATCACCCCTCCCCCACAAAAAAAGTCACATGGAACCAATTGCCTTCAGAAGTCACCTAAAGAGTAGATTTCACCTGTGTATATTTTACTCAATATAAATACAGCTGTTCTGTAAAGAGAGCATTAGTGGATGTGGCTGACGCAGTGAAGTAGCTGGTGTGTACAATGCGACCAGTGTTTCTAGTCAATGATCTCCGCAGCAAGAATGCGGAAGTGCTGAGTCGGTGTGTGTAGAGTGCAAGCTCAGTGTTTCCAGTCAATGTTAAGTGTAGAGTGTGAGTGTGGCATTTGTATATGATGAGTTGTCCGCGAAGCAGAACAGGTGAGTTGAACAGGGTGATTGGTCCATGGTGACTATTTGCAGGCAGGAGTCAAAACCTGAGAGTCATGAAAGTCAGTGATAAAAGGTCTCGGTTGAATGACAGTTCCAAAGGTCGGCAGCTCCAAATCCGAGAAGGCAGCAAATCCATGGCATGAGACGGAAAGGCAAGGTCGGGAAAAACAAAGAGTGGGAAAGAAGGAAGGGAAAAATGGGGAGGATTTTTTTAACATGGAGAAAGCTCGAGATCTATTAACATTAAATTATTGCCAGCCGGCCCGACCTTTTCTGTCCAATTTGGTTTTCTTGTTGTTTTACTTCCTTCCATCTCTCTTGGATTGTTGACTACATACATCCAAAAGTGCAAATTAAATAGACTGTCCTGAAATCATGTAAATTGTAAAAGCTGAGACATTTTGCCCCCATCAATCTAAATGTAACGGGTACTGTTTGTGGGATGAAGGAGTGGCATTGATAGCAGAGGTGAAGGTGAACAAAAGGGTTTATTAAAGACAAAACAGGGAACCAACGGAACAGAACATGAACTTCAAACACAGGACATACAAACTAAACATGACAAACTAAACCAGGAGTAAAACTAAACATAACAGACTAGACATTACAAACAGACTGAGATACAGACAGGCAGACAGACAAACCAGGAGAACATGGAGCCAGGAGAACATGGAGCTAGGGAGAACACGGAGAACACAGAACTAGGAAATCACACAGAACTAGACAAAGACATAACCAGAAGAACAAACCGTAACCCAGAACAAACAGTAACCCAACACGAACAGATGCAAGACAAGGACTAAACTGAACTCAGGAACATTTATAACAAAAACACTAATTAGCAACCTCAGTTCAGGTGAGCGCCACATCACCTGACTGAGGTGCATTCTGGGACATGGAGTTTTAAACAAAAGAACACAAAGAAAACAGAAAACACAAAGGAAGTCTCTGGGCGCTTAGGCGCCCTCTAGGGGTGATCCCTGACATTACCCCCCCCCCCCCCCCAAAAGGCGCACCACCGGGGCGCCAAAGGAGGACCCGGACACCCTCCCCAAGGTCCCAGAACCGTCCTCCCGACAGTGAGGCTGCAAGGCCTTTTCCCTTGGAATGCTAAAGAGTTTAATCCAAGGCTGATGACGAGGTTGGACGGCGGAGCGGGCACGGAGTCCTCGAAGAAGGGCGTCCTCGAACCCGTGCGGAGGCAGGAGCACGGCGTCCTCGAACCCGTGCGGAGGCGGGAGCATGGCGTCCTCGAACCCGTGCGGAGGCGGAGGCAGCTCGCTGACCTCGGGCGGCGCATGACGGCGGCGGAGGAAGAGGGAGCTCGCTGACCTCGTTGATGCAGCATGACAGAGAAGCTGCCTCATGCCTTTCAGGGCACTCTGGCAGGTCTGGGCCTCCACTGAGGCGGACTGGAGATTCAGGGTCTCCACTGAGGCGGACTGGAGTCTGTGTGTTGAGCTTGGTGAGCCGGTTTTGGAGCAGTGCGCCCATCTCCAGCAGGGCTTGCATCCCCTCTTGATCATACGTGGACCTGCACACATTGATCTGTTGGATGATCTGACCTGCCAGCTTTTGGAGCACTAGCCTCTGCTGTTGATGCCCCTCGCTCTCCTCCTTTTGAGGACACACAGACTCCTTCCGAGGCGCTCCGCCGGCAGTTGCTTCACTCGCTCCAGCCTGCTCCAAGTAGTTCCGCCGGAGGGCAAGCCGACTTCCCACGCATGTCGCTTGCCCTGGCGTCACGGTCATAGCCCCCCCCCCAAAAAAATTTCCCAGGGGAGGCTCCTCTGCTATATTACTTTTTAGGTCTTGCATTCTGTAACGGGTACTGTTTGTGGGATGAAGGAGTGGCATTGATAGCAGAGGTGAAGGTGAACAAAAGGGTTTATTAAAGACAAAACAGGGAACCAACGGAACAGAACATGAACTTCAAACACAGGACATACAAACTAAACATGACAAACTAAACCAGGAATAAAACTAAACATAACAGACTAGACATTACAAACAGACTGAGATACAGACAGGCAGACAGACTAGGAGACAGACAAACCAGGAGAACACGGAGAACACGGAGAACACGGAGAACACGGAGAACACGGAGAACACGGAACTAGACAAAGACATAACCAGAAGAACAACAAACCGTAACCGAGAACAAACAGTAACCCAACACGAACAGATGCAAGACAAGGACTAAACTGAACTCAGGAACATTTATAACAAAAACACTAATTAGCAACCTCAGTTCAGGTGAGCGACACATCACCTGACTGAGGTGCATTCTGGGACATGGAGTTTTACACAAAAGAACACAAAGAAAACAGAAAACACAAAGGAAGTCTCTGGGCGCTTAGGCGCCCTCTAGGGGTGATCCCTGACACTAAAATGGATTACAAGTAATACAATCAGTATGGTAAATAAATGTGAGAACTTAAATATAGTACCTACTGTGTGGAAATTGGTTGCTTCAAAAGTAGACACATTTTCAACATTTAGCTGTTTAATTATCTTTAAGACATTTAGCCTAGAAACTTTGCATAAAGTAGCCTGTTCTCATGATTATACAATTTCTTCATATACAAAAAAATTACGATTTCACTGTTTGTTCTATTATCATGTATTCTGTTTTCACAAAGAGCACATTTTAAAACCTTTGCAGAGCATTATTTTTTATTAACCAATTACAGTCCTTGAATTGCTGCATCATCCCTAGCAACGGGGTAGGCAGCAGAACAGAGACATATGGTGCATAAGCGCTTTAAATGATGAGGAAACTGATGGTGCCGATGTGGTTGTCGGAAAACTGCAAAGTCACTGAAGCAGTGGGGTGGGTGATTGAGAAGAGCTTGCTGCCATTAAGGGCCTGTAGACTGAATGGTTGGTTCAGTGGCATGAATGGAATTGTAACTTGGAACACAATGGATGAGGAGAATAAATTCTGATCTATTAGGTCATGCCTAGCATGGGCTTGATTGGCATGGATCAGGGTCACCTGTTGAGGGTCTGATTATTATCTCCTTTTTCAGATATCAATACCAGTTGCCAGATCAATGAGTCTCTGAAGGTTGGACTGAAGCTTTCATGCTGCTAGCTCATCCTTGACTGGGTCATGAAAACTATGAAAAAAAATTAATTGCATCCCATTTGATCCCATCATTTGATCCCAACCACAAGAGGGAGCCAGAGTCTAGAAAATGTTAAGTCGGCGACTAATTGAGACCCCAAATATCCTTGATGCCCCATGATGGGCCCCCCCCCCCCCCCCCTCCATCCCTCGATCCCTATTATGGTCTTCTATGTATAGCAGCACGGGGCCTGGGTGTCCAATAGGGCTGTCCCCCATTACGTTACCTTTTTGGAAAGTATCTTTTCCTAGGGAAAGATAAAGATGAAGCATGCAGCTCAAGCACGAGGGAGCACTAAAACAAAAATGAGAAGCAGGTATATGGGTTTCCATCATAGGCACTCAGTTGTGGAAGTTTTTTTAGTGAGTTTCAATTATATATCAATAAATTAGAACTTCAAGCAAGCCAGTGTTTAATGTCTAATACGCAGAAAGCCCTGGGATGAGAGAAGGAGATGGCCCTCTGTTCTTACGTTGCATAAGAGAAAAACACAGGCCTCTTTTTTTGGAAGTAAACAGATACACAGAGACTTTTTAAACAGAATTAATAGTAATAATATAACCTAATATTATATCTAAACTATCAATATACTAATAATACTTACAAATTTTATCTTATTTTAATTATACTCCTTTTCTAACTTTAATCAAGTGGAAAATTTTAGAAAACCTTGAAGTGTGAACGAAAGATGACTCGTACACACAGATAGTAAGAAATAGGGAACTTAATGCAGAAAGAGCATAATGGAAAAGTACAGAAAGTACCTTGCCAAGGTTTGGCAAACTAAGATTAACAGAGATGCTTAGAAATTTTTTTGAAATTATTTCAGTTCCGTTTTTTCCGGACACAGAGCACAGATGGCCAGACTTCCCTTTTTTAAAACTAAGAAACAGAAGGAATCAATAATCAATAATCAAATCTATTATTGAAACCATTTACCACATTTTTCATTTGGTGAATATGAGCAGCCAATGCTCTAATCAGATTGTACTGATTTGCATGGGGTAGAGGGTGGGCACCAGCTCTCAGAAGAATCCTCGGACGAAATGAATGCAGCGTACAGGCTAGATTAAACAAGAGATAAAAGTGTTTTAATATATACAGTAATGAAGAAGCCACAACAAAATGACGACAAAATTAAAGCCAAAATTAAGCAGTGGAAAGAACCTATACTTCTGTATACTAAATTAGGAAAATTATAACAGCCATATATGGATTAGTAATTAGAATGGATTTAATGAGTATATATGGATTATATATTAGGATATTATTAAATGTTGATGTTTAAAACCATATAGGTTAATGATTAAATTATGATTTAAGAATGGAATTGTCTTATGAATAAAAACTTTTATATTCAGTTTTCAAAGCAAGAAAGATAATAATAAAATAATCTCAATAATACACTCTAATGTAATGAAGCTTTGATAAAAATTTAAAAAATCAACCAAGTTCAATGATTGATCAGTACATGACATGCAATCGTGACATCAAGAAAGTATAATCAAAAAAAATTGAAATAAATGATTTCAATAGCTTAAAGCATATCGAGGACATGACTGGGTGACAGGGAAATAAGAATAAGATACTTACGCATCTTGGAAAAATCTCAAAACTTTCTCTGATGGAAAAATTAAGCCGTTAAACCAACCCTTTAAATAAAAATAAAAAAAGGAAAAAGGAGAATACAATTTTTAAAGGCCCAATAAAACCAACCCAATAAAACCAATTGGTTGTCTGAGTGCACATTAAATAGAAAGCAGAGAAACATAACATGAGAAATTGGTAACAGGTGAGTTTGAAGTGATGATTGAGGTGGCAAAAGACAAGAATTGGAATGGAGTATGGAATGAGAGTGCTCAGGTGAACAGGTCAAGATGAGAACAAGTGAACTACTGCAAACCCACCTAAACTGACAGAGGAGCTACAGACTGCACTCTGGAGGTGCTGCAGAGATCCATAGTTTAGGTAGGAAAAACTATGTGCACTTCATAAATCTGGTCATGGAGTTACGGCAAGAAGAAAACCATTACTGAAAGAAAGTCATAAGAAGTGCCATTTGCAGTTTGTGACAAGCCATTTGGGGGGGACAGCAAATATGTGGATACATTGAAGGTGCTCTGTGTGGCAGAAACTAACACTTTGCATGGTGGTGGCAGCATCATGTTCTCTTCAGCAGGGACAGGGAAGATTGTCAGAGCTGATGGGAAGAAAACCTGTTATTGTCTACAGAAAGGGGCATATTCATGTGTTAGAATGGCCAAGACAAAGTCAAAACCTAAATCCAATTAAGAATCAGTGGCAAGACTTGGAAATTACTGTTCACAGATGCTCTCAATCCAATCTGACTGAGCTTCCAACTTCCAACTCTTTTCAATTGCTATTATTAAGGGAGCCCTGTAAGTCAGAAGCCCTTGGAATTGTCGTTAATTACCCCTACTATGACACCTAGCTTGTAGACAGTAGCATGAAATTTCATATATTACGTCTGTTGAATGTTGTAGTATCTGTTTACTTTAATATTTATGGTGTTCCCACAATGCTAAAAGGTAAAAAGTAAATGTCTTAAGATTTAATAATGAAAGTAAGGTAAGAGCCCTGGGGCTTCAGAGGAGTGTGCAAGAGTGATTATGTACACATTCAGGAAGACCTTCCCATTTAATGATAGCAAGGGTTTATTAATTAGAAACTTAAATGGGAAAACTTGAGTGAAGCTGAAAACTAAACAAACAAACACAAAACACAAAGCTTTGGAAAACTGAAATAAACTTTTTTTTTATCACATTTTGTTCTCTCTCGTTTGTTTGTCTTTTACTTTTGTTTGAGAGCATGCTTATTGCTCCTTTTGGACGCAGACTCTTTTCATTGCCTTTGCCGTTGTCTTCGTCATCACTGCCTGAGGATCTGCCCATTCTGAACAGTACAGTGCATTTCCTTGCGGATCTGTCCCTCGCGTGACCTGTGTCATCATAATCTCATTTTCTTTAATATCTATTCTTCTATGTCTTCTAATCTAATTCACAGAACTGAGTGAAAAACCCTATATTGTATGTATACCATAATGTACTTATGAAAGAAGAAAAATACAATAAAATGTTGTGTAGAAACACATTTTTAATAATAATCAAAAGTGTTAGCACTTTAACAACATAATTTATTAAGTTAAGTAGCAACATTTTAATAGTCATTATCCAACAATCAAAATGATGACATTCACCATGCGAGGAAATCACACTTAACTTGCCAGATTTTAGACATCTTTTAGACAATTTTTACCAGAACATTTGTTAAACTAGATCCTTATCAAACTTGGTCATTTACAGGCTAGGCTGAGAAGCTGTCTAAATGAAAACATTTCAGTGTTATTTTAGTAAAATATATAATAATGTTTTCTCAAACTTTCTTTAAATTATTATGTTAAAGTTAAATTCAGATATAGTATATTCAGTCACAGAAACATATAAAAAAAATTTCCCAGTCTACCCACAACAAAAGAAAAGTGCTCCTATTTAGCTGAATCATTTTAGAGAGCAAAATTTGCTGCACACTGTAATAGATTCTTTATATACACGCATATACACAAATGTTCTTTTACTCTTAAATTTTGACCTCAGAGTATTCAATTTTTCCTTCCTCATCTGAACTGGATTTACCTGTATCCTTGCGTGGATTATGGTGTGATATTACAGTGAATGACACCTTAGTGTAATTCACATCATCTTCTGACTCACTGCTATCCGAGTCCCAGTCTATGTTTGGAAATGGCTGCTTTGATGTGCATGCAGCAAACATGTTCTCATAATCTTCATGACCACTTTGCTTTTCCTGCAAGAATGCTTTATTAAACGAAGTTCATTTCTTCAAGATACGTCTGCTCATCATGCTTTAACCTACCTAATCCTTTACATGCATACTATAAAAATCTAAATGTGACTGTTGGTATAGTTGTACTAATTTCACGTACATAGAGAAAATGTAGTTGCAGTTGTCTACGTAGTGATCTGCAGTGGTCTACACAGAACGATAGAGTGCTCCTTCTGATACAGAACCTGAAAAATGTCTCAGTATTCTATATGTAACTTTTTGTTCCCCATTTTTAAAATAATGTGCATATAATTGATCATTAATACTGATGATGTGAATATGAACTCACACCCTACTCATCAGAAGTCCAAGGTCTTAACCAATGAGCTACCACTGCCCTCACTTATAAATCTATAAGTGATATATATAAAGATGTATTATGTATACAGAATATTAAATTTCAACAGGATTAAATTATTGGCCTCCATAAAACAAAGAAATCACAGTTATGTTGAAGAAAGTTGTGTTAGATAAAGTAAGATCAATACCACATGCATAATGTGATGAGAAGTTACAGGATTGGACACTGGAGCTGTGTCGTTTTCACAAATAAATTGTACACTACCGTGGCCTTTCACAGGTGGCACTAGATGCCACTATTTACCTAGAGTTGGCTCTCTCTCGCCCTCTGATGGCTGATCGATTGCATGGCATTCTGCCTCTTATAATTCTTGCTTTTAATTTTGTGAAAGTTTCTTGAGACTTAACCCCATGCATAAAAACAGGCTTTGTGTATTTTGGATAAACATGAGAACTAGCATGTATTTTAAGTAAGTATATTTCAATGCTATTAAAAGCCATGATCAATAGCTCGTTTCTTGTTGCAGTACGATTAATATGACTTACCTGTGCTATTTGGCTATTTTTTAAAACTTTAGCATAGACTGGGATACAACCACCATCACTTGGTGCACTAGGACAACAATAGAAAAACACATGTAATTTGATACTTTTATTCATGTTTAACAAATTGTTTATATTGTATTGTAATGTAAAACAGTTGCTCAATTTGTCATTTCATTTATGTACCTTTTATTTGGATTGTTGCTATCCTTAAACTGTATCGTAGCATAGTTCACATTGGCCATGGTTAAATCCTCTTCTGTATAATGATGTTGTTTCTATAAAGCCAATGTAAAATTATAGCTTATTACAGCATGTTACATTTGCCTTTTGCTTATTAGATCACTATACAGAAATAACTTACTATTTTATATATAAAAACATAAGAAAATATTTTAATATATATATATATATATATATATATATATATATATATATAAACATATATACCTTATATACCTCAAGAAATGCAATAAAAGGAAAATGAAATACTGTATTTTCTTACTGGCATGGATGGTGGCAATTTTACAGCATCATATACTGTGTGAAGGTTGTGATTCAGCCTAGAAATACAAAAATAATATGTATAAAATGTATTCATAAAGTATAGTACAGTATATGAAACTAAACAGTTAACACTCTTATTTATACAATTGATTTCACCAAATCACTCATGAATGGAAACTGGATTACCTTCCTGCTTGTCTGCTACTGTTGGCTGAAGGATTTGAGTGAACAGCAGTTCCCTCCACCACTAAATTCTCTCTAGTGTTGGTACGTAAACCCTACACACAATACAGGTTGTTACCTTAAATAATGTTTGAGTGAATATCTAGATGATTTTAGAATCAAAATGAGAGAGGAAACAGACACACTCCACACAGGCACATAACCAATCTCAAGATCAATATATTAGAGCCTTGGATCTGTGAAGTGGCAATGTTGCCCTCTACACCATTGTGTTACTTTAAATTCGAGATTTAATATTAGGCTGAATGTGGAATGATATTTTCTGAAATTTCTTAATCTTTAAATAAACAAAAGAAAACTAACCGATGGACGGAAGTTTGATAAAGATTGTAACGGAGCTGCTGAGAACGAAAATGACCTCTGGGCTCCATCATTATTCCCTAAAGATTTTTTTCTCAGAAAAATTCTGTAAAATTAACACACACACACACACACACACACACACACACACACACACACACACACACACACACACACACACACATGCACACACATTTCAATATAAAGGTAATTCCACAACCTTTTAGTATAAAACTGAAACTGTGTTTTTGATGACAAACAAAAACAGCTACTTATATGATAAGAAATTTGTAAAAGTGAAAGATTTACAGTATGTATTTAGTGTTTAAAAAGTTTAGAATAAAACTTGAAAAGAATAATAATAATAATAATACTCTAATCATATAACGTTTAGTTGTAAGGGACCACCCTTAGAGGGCACTGTGTGCCCGATAAGTTTGTGTTTGGAGTTTTGTGTTGGTAGACTCAGTTTCCCAGAAGGCACCTAGGTGATGAGGGTGCTCACCTGAACCAAGGTAGCTCATTAAACCTTCTATAAATAGCTCTCCCACAACTTCTTTAGTTACTAGCCGGTTAGTTCCTCACCCCTCTCTACAATAACCAGTTTAGATACTAATCCTACTAACTACTAACCCATTCAATCAGTAGTCCTTAGTCTCTCTTGTACTTAGTCTCTCTTGTCCTTAGTCTCTGGAATTGTCTCGGGTCTAATTAAGTCTCATCTCCATTCCAGTTCAGCTTCATGTAAACCTGTGTTTCACGTTTGAGTTTTGTTTTAGTTTTGTTTAATAAAAGGACTTAAAAAACTCCACTGCACCTATGCCTGCCCTTTTTCCAGCCCATGGCATCAACATTCAGCCTGTATTACCATCAATTCATGACATTAATATACATATTATGTGACTTGGACTGACTTCAGGTCTTTTTGTTGTTGGTTGTTTGTTTGTGTGTTTGTTTGTTTGTTTTTTAGGGGTAATCCCCTACTGCCTGAAATAGGAACTGCAGTTGAAATCAAATGTGTGACATTGAAATAACTCAGATAACTACGTTACTATGTTTGGGGAGCAAAAAGAACATAAAAGCTCATCTCAGTTTTGCCAGAAAACACCTTGATGATCTCCAAGACTTTTGGGAAAATACTCTCTAGACTGGGCCAAAATTCCTCTACAGCACTGTAACAGACTCACTGCAAATTATCTAAAATGCTAGATTGCAGTTGTTGCTGCTAAGGGTGGCCCAATCAGTTATCAAGTTTAGGGGGGAAACGCACGGCTATGTGGGTTTGGATTTTGTTTTTGCTTAATAATAAATAAATAAATAAATTGTAGAATTGCATGATGTGTTTATTTGTGTTATTTTTGGCCAATATTTACATTTGTTTGATGATCTGAAACATTAATTATTAAAAAAAGAAAAAGAACTCAAAAAGGGGGCAAACTCTTTTTCATACCACTGTATATGAGCATGATTAACTGGACATACTGTATATGGCAGTATACTGTAGATGGATGCAGAATGCGGAAAAAATACCTGACCGTGAGGTGGATGGGATACCACAGCGCATGATCACACTGGGTTTTACTCCTATCACCATAGATAGAAATCACTATGGTGGGCACACGCTCACCCAAAAGGGACACCTAGGAAGTGGAACCTGATGTCTTCTGCAGCTATAGCACAAGGTTTGATGTGTTGAGCACTGTGTGACGCTTTTCTGATCACCATCATTCTAAAGGGGGATTATTTGAGTTACTACAGACTTCCAGTCAGCTCAAACCAGTCCAGTCTTTCGCCTCTGATCTTTTTCATGAATCATGTCTTTCAACCTGCAGACTTATTCAGTATTATTGTTTGTTTGTTTATGTGTTTGTTTATGTGTAATCTCCACATACTTTTGTGTATGGAATTTAGAGGTCAAGCAGTTTCTAAAAAGCTCAAACAAGCAACCATAGTATCAACAATCATGTAGTGGTTAAAGTCGCAAAAAAATCACCCCTTTCCTTAACTCTGAAGCCCTTAATTTTTATCTGCATGATTTCATGAATTGTGCTTATTGGATAACTGCATGAGAAGAGGTGTTCCAATTAAAATGCACTGGATGCAAGGGTGTATTTAATGCGCTGTGAATTAATATTGTGATTTGTGAGAATTATATTTTTAAGAAAGCATTTATATATCTTTAAAATTACA
>JAAGKR010011834.1:4223-18166 GCA_011419295.1 Clarias macrocephalus
GTTTTTAACCCCCCCCCCCCCCCCCCCCCACCACTCTGCCTAAACATTGTTCATCTTCTTCACTTCTCAGAGAACACAAAGAGTTCCAGCACAAGGCGGTCCATCGACACTCATCCACCGACAGTCTTACAGCGTATAAAAATATCAAATAAATAACATCCGTGTGTGTGTGTGTGTGTGTGTGTGTGTGTGTGTGTGTGTGTGTGTGTGTGTGTGTGAGTGTGTGTGTGTGTGTGTGTGTGTGTGTGTGTGTGTGTGTGTGTGTGTGTGTGTGTGTGTGTGTGTGTGTGTGTGTGTGTGTGTGTGTGTGTGTGTGTGTGTGTGTGTGTGTGTGTTGCTTAGAATTTATGACACCACTTTCAAGTCACACACAAAGATTATTAGTGAACTCGAATTTTGAATCTGATTTTGATTTTAAATTATTGAATTTCTTTGTCTTTATTTCTCTCTATTTTGTGAGACTCGGCCACAATGTGTGAAATAAACCAAATAAAAAGTTTCAACTGTGTGTCAAAGAACAAAAGCCTTTGAAAGCCGTTGTGGCTAAAAGTCAGTGCCAGGTCTTTCTCAAACCTATTAGAGTCACTAAATACACACACACACACACACACACACACACACACACACACACACACACACACACACACACACACATGGATTGACCCACCCAGTGCCACAAAGAACACAGGGGCGTAATTAATTAACGATCCTGACTCGACACGCACACTCAGCCTCTGTGGACACACTACATTCATCACGCTTTGTCGACGTTGAAGTATCACGCTGAATGCATTTGAAAACGAGTTTGGCGTTTCTCTTGTTGGGTTAAGGCGTGGGTTTAGAAAACGTCATGGTCGGCTGGTCCTGCTAGTGAAGATCCTGAGTGTTTAGGGCGTTGAGTGAGCGTGGAAAATGAGTGTGACTAACAGTTCTGCACTTTAAATCTTTCAGCCTGGGAAACACACACACACACACACACACACACACATATTTTTATTTTTATATTACCAATATTTTAACAAATTCTCTCCCAGAACATTCTGTTTTTGAAGATAAAGGTCAAACATGTTTTATTGTTTTTGAACGCAGTTACCGTGATTCATTACAGTTTGTCTTCCTTTATCAGTTAAACAGTTCTAAACTCTCTTTCAGTCTTTAACCCTAAACACGCCGCAGGTGAGTGTGTGCGAGGGACAGAAAATAACTAACCATTAAATAACACTGCTTATAAGACAGACTTTAATGCTGTATGATACGTCATGTATACATGTGTACATCCAAAACCTTCAGTGACTTTAGAAGGGCTGAGGCTTTCAGTCAGGAGAAGATGGTGTCAGACGGCATCTAACTTCCCTTACAATCCTACTTTACAATCCTAAACTACATGTCTTCCAGTTGGCACGTCAACGGAGACATCCAGTCACTGACCATCTCTGATTCTCCGACAGTTTGATTCCGTCACTGCTGGAAGTGGTGGTTCAGAGTCCTTGTCTCCCTTGCATGACCTCCAGATGATGTCCTTCAACTTCAGCATTCTTTCTACCCGTGCCACTGATGTGTCAGCTGCCCACTTGCACTTTGCCAACTTCCTCTACAGATGAAAGTGGTAGATGTAAATGATCAGAACTTCCATATAGCCTTAATGACGTGAAGTGTGGTGGAATTGGGATTTGCTCACTTGCTCCTTGACCCCTCATGAATCTTGGTAGCACACCATTCTGAAAGACTCAGGCCTCGGGAATACTTCTTGATTGAATGTGAAGGAAGATTGAGAGGTCTGCCATATGAAGTATTTATCTTGTTTATCATGGGAATGAATCTGCAGCAGGAAAGAAGGACAGAGGGCTGATAATGCAGTCGGACAGCTTCCAAGCCCCAAAAGAGGCTGTTTGTATGATCCAACTGTAACAGTTTCATGCTATGTGGACTCCCCAATAAAACTCTCCAATAAAACATGCACATTCATCTGCCACAGATGAATGTGGAAGTTTTATTGGGGAGTTACTCAGTAGCTGGTATAACATCCCCCTGGGTCTAGCGACTGGGCTAGAACTTGCTGGACACTTTCCAAAGTCGGATCACCATGACTTCCTTCTTTTGTATTCTCCATGTTGTGAAGTAATTAAGTGTCTTTATCATCCATGTTGTCTGTACATGGGATGAAACTGTTACAGTTTGATCATACAAACAGCCTCTTTGGGGGCTTGGAAGCTGTCCGACTGCATTATCAGCCCTCTGTCCTTCTTTCCTGCTGCTGTTATGAGCAGATTCATTCCCATGATAAACAATATGGGGGGACAGTAAAGTGTTCTACAGTTTCCTTTGTCTAGACCCTGTCACTGAGTTGCAAATAGCTGGTGATCATTTTCCTGATGTGGAGGTGATATGGTAGTGCTCCATCACTAAATTGAAAACAGACAATTGTTAGTCCCTTTGGCCTTTTAAATGAACCGATTGAGGACAACACTGTGTTCCAGACACCTAGAAAAAATGGGGATGCCATCCATCTGGGTGTATGTACTGACATGCTTGTCCTCAACCAGGAGAGTAGTCATACTTTTAATGAGTCAGATCAAGAGACAGAACCAGCCCCTGGAGAGAAATGGTTTAGAACAAGACTAATTTTAGAGGAGTCAGTTTCAGTACAATTTCAGTACAGCTTCACTCTTTGCCAAAATGGTGGAATGATGCATTTTCTCCACACTTTCCACAGAAGTTTCCATAACCCAAGGAGTAGCTTCAACCATCTCTTGTATCCTGCATATTGTATACCACTTGGTCCTGGAGCAGATGCTAGCAGCGATTTCTGTACAATGTCTCAGACTTTTTTCCATATTGGTTCACTCTTTCTGAGCAATTTCAACCCATCTCCAGCTGCACAGTTTCCCTGGAACAGATCTTTTTTCCTTCCTTTTCATCAGCACTTTCTCTTTTGAAAAAGCTTATTGAGAGCCTTCATTTCTCTTCATTTCTCAGTGTTTTCTGGTCGTCCTGCTAGTATTCTTTCTCTCTACTGTGCCAAAGATTTCTCTAAACATATTGAATATAAATGTTGTCATGCTGTCAGTTTTTGTCTAAACTCTGTCAATGTCTTGGTCTAGTTGTTTTTATCTAGTGTTGTCATCCACTGGGTGATTTTACTTTCTTTCTCGCAGGATGGAGGCCCAGGGTGAAATTAGAAAAGTTCTTCTTGTGGTCTATATATACAGTATATTCTGGTCTATATCATCTATATGGTCTATATCATAAATAGAAAAACTGAATGGATAGTGCTGAACCCACAACTTCACAGACAAATTGTGATCAGAAACACATCCTGAATGAGCGTGATGGAAGATCACTTAAACACTTGGTGACGCCACATGGTAAAAAAAGTAGAATATAAATTCATTAAAATTTTATTGGTATAACGTTTTTAACAGCAGTCATTGTCACAAAGCAGCTTTACAGAATCAAAAGAAAATGATTGAAATATGTATGAAATGTGAGTGTGTGTGTGAATCAGAATGATCAGATGGTCCCTGATGAACGAGCCGAGGGTGAAGGAAAAACTCCCTGAGATGGTGATAGGAAGAAACCTTGAGAGGAACCGACAGGGACCCTCACCTGGGTGATAACGGAGAGCAGGGATCGAATAGTAACATGACGTCAGCTGATGGCCTGAATGTACTGAATCATCAGGTTATCACATCTGTGGATTTTTTCTTCTCTGATGGCATGCGCCATACTCCAGGACTCAGAGTGTGAGAGAGCGTCTCTGCGAGCAGACTTTACAGAGTGTTTTGTTTCTCCCATCATCAATATGAGATCTCGGCCAAAAATGAAAGTAGCCTTGGATGGAAATAAATGTGGTTACGTTGCATAACACTGAAACAATGCCAAGATAAATGCACGGTGTAATCAAAACTAAAGGTAGCCAACATAAGTTTACTGATTGGGTAATATGTTTTGTGTTTATGTGTTTTGTGTTCTATATGGTTTAGGGTTAGGGCGCATTTTAAAGACTAGCGTACACTAGATATAGGGGAAGGTGAAAGGAGGTTTAAAGTAAATGTAATGTAGGATTAGCTTGGGAATCTTCTATTTACAATATGCTAGAATATTGATTGAATTCTTGAGGGGTTGGGGGTTTAGGGACTTGACAGTGAGAGAAAAAAGGGAGAGAGAGAGAGAGAGAGAGAGAGAGACAGAGAGAGAGAGAGAGAGAGAGAGACAGAGAGAGACAGAGAGAGAGACAGAGAGAGAGAGAGAGAGAGAGACAGAGAGAGAGAGAGACACAGAGACAGAGAGAGAGAGAGACAGAGAGAGAGGGACGGAGAGAGAGAGAGAGAGAGAGACAGAGAGAGAGACAGAGAGAGAGAGACAGAGAGAGACAGAGAGAGAGAGAGACACAGAGACAGAGAGAGAGAGAGAGAGAGAGAGAGAGACAGAGAGAGAGGGACGGAGAGAGAGAGAGAGAGAGAGACACAGGGAGTGTTCACATACAGGTAACTCCACAGTTCTACATGCTGATCTGTTCTGAACATCAGATTATTCCCAGGGTTATATTATTTTCACACTGTGTGTGTGTGTGTGTGTGTGTGTGTGTGTGTGTGTGTGTGTGTGTGTGTGTGTGTGTGTGTGTGTGTGTGTGTGTGCCCTAGGGTTCTTTTATAACTTGTGTCTGTGTTGGGTTCTCCGTGCGTCTCACCTGAGTGCACTGGGTCTAAGGTGAGTCTGGCGAGTAATAACCTGCGTCTCAACAGAGTCTTTCATGCAGAACTTTAAATAATGATCATAATGGCCTAATGTGGAAAAGAAAGTCTAAATGCCTGTCAGTCTAAAGGCTACAGCTTTCCCAAACTCTTTTCTCTTTATTTCCAGTCGAACGGACGTGCTTTTAGTTCCTGTTTGTTCTCTGAATGGACGAGACAAAAGAAAAGACACAGAACTATGCGAAAACACCCATTCAAGTGCACAAACACACTCAATTTGCTCATGTCATGCTGCCACACACTCACACATACACACACACACACACACACACACACACACACACACACACACACACACACACACACACACACACGCATGCACACACACACTACTTGTCAGCATGTATGGCTCATCGGGTAAACGGAGAGAGAGAGGACATGCTGGTGCAGGACTTGCACAAAGCCGAATGATTTCGGGCCGAGTCTCAACAGGTTCCATCATTACTGCTCTGTAACGACATCCGAGTTTGTTACAGTTTCAACGTCAGACTGAAATCTCAGGAAAGACAAACTGATTGGCTGTGAGCGTCACATGGGAATACAGAAGGCAGTAAAATCTCACGTCAGAGCATTGTTAATGATCACTTATACTTCTGTCCCCTGGCAGAACACACACACACACACACACACACGCACACGCGCACGCACGCACGCACACACAAACACACACACACACACACACACACAGGACTGTTGGTGTTCAGCTCTAAATGACTCTATACTTACTTATCTATACTAACCCTATAGTACTGATCCTACTGTTCTTCTCTTCTTTTTGTCCTGATAAAACTCGATGGCCTTAGTATCCCTAAATGCACCTTAACATTAGTGCATCTTAACCCTGACTCAGTACCCTTACACTAGAGTATATTAACCCTGGCCATAGAGTTAAACTAATTGTAGAGTTTGCTAAATTGTGTAATTACATTTACTAGATGCCCTCATCCAGAGGGACTAACATTTTTATCTCATTACACATCCTAGCAGTTGAAGGCCTCACTCAAGGGCCCTACAGAGACAACTTGATGGTTGTGGGATTTGAACCTGGGACCTTCCGAGCCATTAGCCAATGCCTTAAACACTGAACTACACCTGACTACTTAAAATGAGACTACAGACACACACTACTTGACTTTTGACTACTGCTTCACTTTGCTGATTCTCTATGATTGAAAAGCAAATCCTGCAAAGTAGGAGTTATTCCACTATAGCACCGGGTCAATAGTCCCCTACAGCACCCTGACATCCACAGCTTTGTACCTCATAAATACCTCATACATTTCCATAATGTATTTACATGGTTTCCTGCACCTGGTAGAATCAAAATCACAGTGACAGCGATCAGCTCCGGAGACTGGAACTCAACCCAGGCAGTGGAAGGACAGGGTCCTGCTGTGGAGCCTACAGTACCCTGGTTACAATGTTTATCATCATTATCACTGCAGCCATGTTTAGGTGGGTTAAAAATATCAGGCGAGCTCACAGCCAATCAGATCACAGGGCTGAGATTCTGCACCTTATTTCTGTCTGTCTCAGAGGAATGCAATCTGAGATCCTGACCTGCACCCTGTGTGTGTGTGTGTGTGTGTGTGTGTGTGTGTGTGTGTGTGTGTGTGTGTGTGTGTGTGTGTGTGTGTGTGTGTGTGTGTGTGTGTGTGTGCGTGAACTCTATTATATATGCATGTAATGTAGCTTTCTGCATAAGAACAGGTTGAAAAGACACACACACACACACACACACACACACACACACACACACACACACACACACACACACACACTCTCTCTCTCTCTCTCTCTCTCTCTCTCTCTCTCTCTCTTTCCCCCAGAGATCTGAGAAAACAAGATACCCTGGACCTTAAATTACCCTCGAGAGCTCCGTCCTCACACGGGTTTCTTCCTGATCACGGATATGCTTGTGTGATTTCCCAGGATGCCTCACTTCAGTGTGTGTTCTCCTCCCATCTCCATGATGAAGCCTCTCACACACATGTCAATTGAGACGTTTGCAGCCGCCAATCAAACTGATGAGCAGAAAAGAAAATCAGAACAAAGGTAAACAAAAGAGCCTTGTGTATTTCCGCTGTAAATTATTCAGCACAATTCCGCTTTATTTGTATAGAGCTTCTTACAACACAAAGCAGCTTTAAAGAAATCCGGATTGTCTAATGAGCAAACTCCCCGAGCTGGTCTGAGGAGCTGACCTTATTGTCCTTTAGCTGAAATCATAACCGCACTCGCTAACTGCGGTCTCACCCACAATCCCGCACACTTATTTATTAATATACAGGAACCACAAAACACCAACAACACAACTGTAACACAATCACCCTGTCAGATGTAGATCGATAGATAGATAGAACAATAGATTAACCTAGCTCTCAAATCCTCTTAAAAAAATTCAGGTGTGTGCTGTTGTGCTGTTGTACCCATTTTCGTGTCAGTGATCGAGGTGATTTGGCTTCGGTGCTGGTTTCCCCTTCCTTTTAAACTTCTTCCTCCACCAGTGCACATTGCTTTTGCCACTTCTCCCCTCTCCATAACATTCTGTATCAGTAACAGTTACTATAGCGCAGTGGTTCCAAACCCTGGTCCTGGTGGACCCCATGTCCTGCACATTTCAGCATTCTCTCTGCTTTACCATTCGCACTTAGATTCAGAAAAAGCTGATTTATTATATATTCATTAAGTCGGCTGTGCTGTGCAGAGAGAGGGCCACTCCAGCATGGATGCCCAGTTGGGAATCAGTGCTACTCTCCCAACATATGCAATTTGAATGACCATTTTTGCGTAACTCTTGGTACAGCCCTTGTATAGCTAATACTCAAGGCTAACTAACTCTCTGTAGTACCCTAACAATAGTCAGGCCATGGGTCCTTGTACCTATTATATATTGGACCCCAAACCTTTTTTAACAACCATTTTTTCTCAGGCCCTCTTTCACTCAGCGACCCCCGGGATTGGGTCACCCCGACTGTGACACCACTGCTAACTCTATACCACCTTAAGCTGTGAAGTACACTCATTCTATATTACTCATTATTATAAACACAACCCTCTATAGAACCATCACTCTGTGGTCTGTTGTGCTCTGATGTTCAGGTTCCTTCACATTCCTTCACCACTGCAAAAGAAAAAATAAATTTTAGCAGGTGAAAATATCCTGAATATAGTTAATACTTCCTTGAAATAAGATTACAGCAAACCAAATATAAGATTATTAAATTTATTTCTAATAAGATTTTGCTAAAAATGTAAAGTGAAAATTTCTTTTTCTCACTCATCGTTTTCAGCACTTTATCCTGTATTCAGGGTCACAGGGGCGGAGCCTATCCCAGGAGACTTAGGGCACAAGGCGGGGCACACCCTGGCCTGAGTGCCAATCCATCAGATGGTACACACACACAATTTGGGAACGTCAATTAGCATCTCTTTGGACTGTGGGAGGAAACCCACCAAACATGGGGAGAACATGCAAACTCCATACACACAGAGATGGGAATCGAACCCAGACCCCGGAGGTGCAAGGTGACAGTACTAACCGCTACACCACCGTGCCGCCATTTCTTGTTCTATTGTCCCATCTTTTTTACAAAGTTTAGGAGTTTAATTCTTGAAAGAAGAAAAATTGTCTGTCAATAGAACGATGCATTTTTGCGTACAATTTTAGTAAAATTTGATTAGAAAAAATCTTAATAATTTCATATTTGGTTTGTTGCAAAGAAATTATAGGTGGGTGTCGCTAGATTCAATAACATTTCACGTGTCGATATTTTCAGTGAGTTCACTCACTTTAAGATTTAAAATGTAACATTTTTCCTGCGATTTATTCAGTAAAGCTCAGGTGCTGTTTTGCGTCTCCACACAGAGACAGCTTTCTTTATATTTCTGTTAAAGGTGAACATCTGTAGCAGGCGGTGATATTATCTGTTATATTACACACAAACTGAAAGACTGAAAGAAATGAAGCGTGAAACCGCAAAAACATTCAATTACACATCACTTCTATCATATTCTCCCTGCGGGTAAATTAACACGTCATATCACAAATCTTCTCTTTTCCTCATGAGTGACTTTACAGCAGCAACTGTTTCAAAGCAAAGCCTCTGAATCACCACGGCGATGTTTACTCTGTGTTCAAACACCTCCGAGTCTCTACCGTCACTGCGCACTGAGCATGCAGA
The DNA here is from genome assembly GCA_011419295.1 of Clarias macrocephalus. Classification (NCBI taxonomy): domain Eukaryota; kingdom Metazoa; phylum Chordata; class Actinopteri; order Siluriformes; family Clariidae; genus Clarias; species Clarias macrocephalus. The sequence continues at coordinate 13,162 of JAAGKR010011834.1, forward strand.
AACAAAATAGTGATAATAGTTTTAGTGATAATGAGTTAACAATAACAACTCCATTAAAAGTTGTGTGTGGTGTATAAATAAAGCATTAAGGGGTTATGTGAGGGTGTGGCAGAGATGCTGAACGGAGAAGGAGAAGGATGAAGATGGAATATTTCTCATTCCTGTGGACTCACAAACCCACGGGGAGGAAATACGGAGGGATTTGTGCAGGAGGTGGAGGTGACACACGCAGCGGCTCATTAAGCACTCAGACTCGTTAGGGATTTTTCCTTCACCTCTGAGTGTAAATTGGCTGCACAGATCCACCTGAACCTCTCATGTATATTTATCTGAAACCCCAGAGCGCGAGCACGTCTGGATAACAAACGCTGTTCGGATACAACATCTGGGTCAATTGCTTCGTCTTCCTGTCTTCCTTCATTATCCATCAATCAAACTGAATGTGACAGCCATACAAGCGCAGACACACACACACACACACACACACACACACACACACACACACACACACACACACACACACACACAGATGTGAGGTTTGAGTTAATCCCTGAGTGTATAAACTTCACACTCTTGCTGTAATTGTTCTGTTCAATAAAAACTCTAACACACAATGAGGAACACAGTGTTTGTCTCCCGAGACGTCTCACTGCCGTGTTAATGAAGGAGGAACGCTGACTCGGAATTTTCCTTCCCAAACTACACAACGCTGGTTTAGCATGGGTCTATGGTCTAAAGGTGTATGTGTTCTTCAAGTATTTTCTGAGTCTGTAATACACTGTTACATAAAAACATGGACAAAAGAACAAAATCAGAGCGATAATAAAAAAATATCCTTTTTCCTCAGCACACAGAACAGGTTGGGGCGTGAACCAAACTCCAAACTAAGAGCTTGTGCAATAAAATGATCCACATCAAATTTAAGTTCAACCATCATATTGTCATATTGTAGACTTGCATCATGCTAAACTGGTCGCTATATTAGCCTGGTAGCTCAAGTACAAAACTAAAGAAGCTTCACACATCTCATCGGTACACTTCCACTGCCTGACTAAAAAAAAGAAAGAACTCTAACTAAGAACATAAAGCTGTTATGAGTGGAATTGTGTTAAGAGCGTTCCAACACATTATTAAACCCTGGAAGGACAGAGAGAACACCTGGTGAAGTTGCATGGTAAAAAATGTAGAAACCAAAGTTATGTTTAATAGCGCGTGGCATTTACACACACACACACACACACACACACACACACACACACACACACACACACACACACATATGATGTAATGAAAACTCACAGAATTAGGACTAAACAGCTGCGTGTCAGGGTGAGAAGGGAAGCGCATGAAGCGATGCTCCCATCATGCATAGTGTCCACTGTACAAGCCTCTGGAGACAGTGTTATGATCTGGGGTCACTTCAGTCGCTCAGGTCGAGACTCAGCAACGTTATGTGGAGATAAAATGAAGTCACATGACCACCTGAATGTCCTGAATCACCAGCACATCACATCTATGGAGGTTTTCTTCTCCCCTGATGGAGCGGGAGTATTCCAGGACTCGGAGTGTGAGAGAGCGGCTCTGGGAGCACGAGACGTCTTTTACACACAGATGCCACTTATTTTTTCCACATCTTCCTCATGCTTACACTTACATAAACCAAACATCTTTCTTTAGCATCGAGACTTTAAGACTCGCAACAAGATTAACGTCGACCAGCTCATGAATAAAAAATAAAAACTGCTAAACTGGCAAGTGACCGGAGAAATGTTTTGAGATCTGATAATCCAAAAATGTCAAAACACCTCATGGTCCTGATCTCTCCCTCAGCGTGTGCATGCGTGTGTGTGTGTGTGTGTGTGTGTGTGTGTGTGTGTGTGTGTGTGCGCGTGTGTGTGTGTGTGTGTGTGTGTGTGTCGTGACTCACTAACTCTGGAGAATCAGCTCATAATTTACTGAAGGTCTGAACAGAGGGATTATGGGGGATGAGCGGCGACGCTGTTGGAGGTCTGTGGTGTGTAACGACACGTCAACCCTACACACACACACACCATTATTGCTGTTGCCATGGTTACCTAAGTAGCAACTGCTGTGTGATGATTGACATGTCATATTTGTATTCACTCCATAACCCGCAGTGTCAAAACAGTGAATATTCATTGAGGCATTTGGCAGACACCCTTATACAAAGCAACTTACTTAAAAAAAAAATCTCATTATGCATGTGCGTAGTTGAGGGCCTCACTGAAGGGCCCAACAGGCACCACTTGGTGGTCATGAGGTTTGAACCTGGGACTTTCCGCACCGTATCCAATGCCGTAATCTGAGCGACCACAGCACAGACAGTTTACATTAGCTTAGATTTTATAATCACGCTCATGTGCGCCCCCTACATCATCAAGCACATTTCTCCAAGCAGGACAGTCACAAATCTGACTCTTTAAAACTATGACTTTTGAACACTCTTTTGAACACGTGACTTTCATTACCTAACTGAGAAAAATGTTAATGTTCTGGAAAGTTTTGAGTGGTCCATTAAATCACTATTTGCATAAAAAACCTTAATGACTACATGCTAGCTGGCTAATCATTAGCCTCAGACGTTACCTACAGTAAGTCCTTTACATAGAGTTTTCTTGTGCCTGGAAGCAGTCTTGTCATGGCTTACATTATTTGTGGGTTTGTTAAAATTAGTCAAGAAATACAAAAATGTCTTTCCATAAAAGACACAAATCCTACAAGTTTCATTTAAAAAGCTCAACCTACTTATTAGTTCTAATGAAGTGTGTTATATAGCGGACAGAAACACACTACGGGAAGAAATCTTCACCACAGAGAATGAAGACCAGAAGCTTCTTGAGTGCAGTGTGTGTGTGTGTGTGTGTGTGTGTGTGTGTGTTAGTGTGTAACAGCCTGGCTAATGCTGACAGGAAGGAGGATTAAAACACCTGTCAGGCTGATGCAGGACAGACGGCGCTCCGTGTGACTGACACTCCGCTCGTCAGGTCCGACCTGCTCTATCACTTCTCTCTTCAAACTGAGAGGAATAGACTGTCTGTTATCCTGCTCCGGGCGTGTCTGCCTCTGTGTGCGTGTGTGTGTGTGTGTGTGTGTGTGTGTGTGTGTGTGTGTGTGTGTGTGTGTGTGTGTGTGTGTGTTGAATGATATGTTACAAAATACATGTAAAAGGACAAAAGGTCACATTACACCAAATGAAAAGGTCCTCATTCAGCCTGAGCACATCCCTTTCCGAAGAATTAGAGCCAGAGAGATGTGTGTGTGTGTGTGTGTGTGTGTGTGTGTGTGTGTGTGTGTGTGTGTGTGTGTGTGTGTGTGTGTGTGTGTCAGCTCTATTTATTACCTCTATCACTCACTTGTATCACTCAACTGTATCTCTTACTTGTATCACTCACCTGTATCACTCAACTGTATCTCTTACTTGTATCACTCAACTGTATCTCTTACTTGTATCACTCAACTGTATCACTCAACTGTATCTCTTACTTCTATCACTCATCTGTATCACTCAACTGTATCTCTTACTTGTATCACTCACTGTATCACTCAACTGTATCTCTTACTTGTATCACTCAACTGTATCACTCACCTGTATCTCTTACTTGTATCACTCACCTGTATCACTCAACTGTATCTCTTACTTGTATTACTCAACTGTATCTCTTACTTGTATTACTCAACTGTATCACTCACCTGTATCACTCAACTGTATCTCTTACTTGTATCACTCATCTGTATCACTCAACTGTATCTCTTACTTGTATCACTCATCTGTATCACTCAACTGTATCTCTTACTTGTATCACTCATCTGTATCACTCAACTGTATCTCTTACTTGTATCACTCACCTGTATCACTCAACTGTATCACTCACCTGTATTACTCAACTGTATCTCTTACTTGTATTACTCAACTGTATCACTCACCTGTATCACTCAACTGTATCTCTTACTTGTATCACTCATCTGTATCACTCAACTGTATCTCTTACTTGTATCACTCATCTGTATCACTCAACTGTATCTCTTACTTGTATCACTCAACTGTATCTCTTCCTTGTATCACTCATCTGTATCTCTTACTTGTATCACTCATCTGTATCACTCAACTGTATCTCTTACTTGTATCACTCATCTGTATCACTCAACTGTATCTCTTACTTGTATCACTCAACTGTATCTCTTCCTTGTATCACTCAACTGTATCTCTTACTTGTATCACTCATCTGTATCACTCAACTGTATCTCTTACTTGTATCACTCATCTGTATCACTCAACTGTATCTCTTACTTGTATCACTCACCTGTATCACTCAACTGTATCTCTTACTTGTATCACTCAACTGTATCACTCAACTGTATCTCTTACTTGTATCACTCACCTGTATCACTCAACTGTATCTCTTACTTGTATCACTCAACTGTATCACTCAACTGTATCTCTTACTTCTATCACTCATATGTATCACTCAACTGTATCTCTTACTTGTATCACTCATCTGTATCACTCAACTGTATCTCTTACTTGTATCACTCACCTGTATCACTCAACTGTATCTCTTACTTGTATCACTCAACTGTATCTCTTACTTGTATCACTCAACTGTATCACTCAACTGTATCTCTTACTTCTATCACTCATCTGTATCACTCAACTGTATCTCTTACTTGTATCACTCAACTGTATCTCTTACTTGTATCACTCATCTGTATCACTCAACTGTATCTCTTACTTGTATCACTCATCTGTATCACTCAACTGTATCTCTTACTTGTATCACTCATCTGTATCACTCAACTGTATCGCTTACTTGTATCACTCATCTGTATCATTCAACTGTATTACTCAACTGTATCTCTTACTTGTATTACTCAACTGTATCACTCACCTGTATCACTCAACTGTATCTCTTACTTGTATCACTCATCTGTATCACTCAACTGTATCTCTTACTTGTATCACTCACCTGTATCACTCAACTGTATC
>JAAGKR010011835.1:2340-18165 GCA_011419295.1 Clarias macrocephalus
ATACATACTGTATATATGTATGATGTGTGTGTGTGTGTGTGTGTGTGTGTGTGTGTGTGTGTGTGTGTGTGTGTGTGTGTGTGTGGTGGCCAAACATCTGACCTCTCACATTTTTGACATTGTAGCCATTATTTCTTTTGCTTTTTTTTTTAATAAACACACACACACACACATACATACAGTATATATATGTGTGTGTGTGTGTGTGTGTGTGTGTGTGTGTGTGTGTTAAAAAAAAAAAAAAAAAAAAAAAGAAAAGCCAAACAAATAATGGCTACAATGTCAAAAAAGTGAGAGGTCAGATATGTAACATTAATAAAAATTTAATTTTTATCATTTAGATTGTAGACACACCTCATCTGTTTTATTCCTCTAAAATATATGCATTTATGGGTTGGGTAGTTGCATCTAATGTTTGCTGTCTGCTCACAACCTAGCAACCATTTGCTCACACTGTAGATCTTTACCAAATATTTACCCCAAATTTCCACACTGCATCAGTGGAAAGTTTTAAATAAGTCAACTGCACAGGGAAGACCTGCGATTTATCTACAAAACGTCGTGTCTAAAGTAGCGTCTGGATAGAATCAGTTTACTATTACAAATATTTCTCCACTTTTTGCTTCCTACTGCTTATCTCTACTTACTTTATTCATGTTATTTTTTGATGCTCTAAGGAATAAAGGGATTGTATAAGTCAAACCTGCAAAGCAAACATTTTTTGTATTTTCATATTTGTTTTAAAGAAAAGTGAAAATGAGTCCCTTTTTTTTTGTATATAAAACATCTCATCAAATGAAAAGTTTTATGGAAACATGCTGTAATCTTGTGCAACAGCTATGAGCGTTCTAGGGTGTAGACACTTACCCGTGTGTATGGAAGTAGGAGAAAGAAAGCGAGTAGTTGAATGGCCCAAGTGTTCATCAGCCCCGTGACTGGCTTTGGGAAGATCCGTGTATCCATGGCTCACTGCTCACCTTCTTCCAAGGCGTACAGTGCACCACAAATTCTCCCTACATCCCTGAGCCCCTTCAGCACTGTCTCTCTCTCGAGAAAACTCCCCGTTCGATATATGCACTTGATTAGAGCAGATGAGTAAAAGTAGCCTTGATGAAGAGAATTATAGTATAGAAAGAAAAAAAAAAGGTAATGGCTTCAGAGCTATCTCTAAGCCACACTCTTCCGGCACCCCGTCCTCAACTGGGAATGTGTCTTGCTTACTGGCTGGCTACTCTACTAACGGCCCTCCCCAACCACTCACAATAAGCAAAGAGGTCAACCTACAACGGGAGCTGGTTCTCTGGAAAGACTGTAAAAAAAAAAGAGCAAACCTCTTATCACATGTTTCATCTTAATCACATTTCTAAAGGCGTTTTTCGATTTTTATACGGCCATCAGATGTTATGAGTGCCATACCTCTGAATCATAGATAGCAGCACAGAGAAGACAGCCTGCACTTTATCCTGAGTGATGTTCACGTCATCTAAGAAGCAGTGTCAGAGTGGATAGTGTGTAATGTAATCTTAACAAGGTCTTGTCCAGCTGCTTAACATTCTTAGACTCTTGATCATAGAGAGTTCGCTTCTTTAGGCAGAGTACAGATAGTCAGCTGGAAAAGTGATAGTTGACACAGATATATATATATATATATATATATATATATATATATATATATATATATATATATATATACACACACACACCACAGTATATACTGTGAGATAGGCATGCATGAATAAAGTGTATTCAAATGTATTTCCATCTTTATGAAAAGATTAAAGCAGGTAACAGGACTGGGTCAGTGGATGTGAAGTCTCTGTAAGTGTACACTGTACTCCACTCAGGGTCACATTAGTATGATTGCATTAGGGTCAATGCAGGCCACCCATTTCAGCACCAGAACAGCCAGAGCAAAAGACATTCATAAATAAAAGATTAAGACCTAACCATTTTGGGTAATTTGCTTGATAGTGCATTACCACCTTGCATGTTTGTTGCTAATTATGTAAATGAAAATGAGAAAACTCAATTTGCGTAGACATGAGGCTCTGCAGTAATGGACAAAATGGAAAAGCGATTAGCTGATGTGACTGTACGTATTTGTCATTAGAAACCTTTTAACTTGGTCGAAGGTGTTTTTCTGTTCAGGGTGAGTTAACCTGATCTTAACACTGAGAAAAGCATTACAAGCATCATCATATCAACATTTAACCAGCCTGACCTTCACCAGGCAGGGCATTCGCACTCTTTATGGTTTTACTTTGCATTAAAGCTAAACCTATGGTGGTGTGTGAAGGTAATATAACAAGCCATTAACAAAGATCATTATCACAGACTTATCAAAGAACCACACACACGTACTGTACGCACACTTATCATTTCAGCTTTGGAATAGATATGGTTTAAACTGGTAGTTTTGTCTTAGCTGTATACTTTTTATAGCCTGGCAAGGAGTAATAATATCTGCCAAACAAATCCATGTAAATCTTTCGTGCTGATATTTGCTTGAGCACATTTACTGTACTTTTATGAAAACAACAACAAAAAAAAAAAAAACTGGGTGACACATTTCCTACTGTAAGTTCAGATTCCTGTTCTTCTACTGTTGTTACCCATCCACCATTTAACAGGGTGTGTTCTGAGATACTATTCTTCTCAACATGGGTAAAAAGAGAGGTTATTTAAGGACCCGTGGCCTTTCTGTCAGGTCCAACCAGTCAGTCCATTCTCCTCTGTCCTCATTCCTACCAGCAGCATGGCCTCTCACTAGATATTTATTTTGTTTGCCTCATCATTCTACTGTATGAAAACTCTAGAGATAGTTGCGCCTTAAAATCTTTGGAATTTCTGAAATAATCAAACCAGCCAGTTTTGCCCTAAAAAGCAATCATATCATTTTTTTCTTATGTTGATGTTTGATGATAATGTACTATGCCACATGGCATAACTCATCTCAGAAAGTGACAGTGATGAGTGAAAATACTGATTCAAATAGACCACCTTTTATGACATGGTATATTTAAGCAGTATCACATGAGAGAGAGTGCTGTTGCGCTGGATATCAGCACATCTGTGACCTGGTCGTAGGCACAAAAAACAAGTGCAAGTATTGGAGGCATCAAAGCCATGCTGTTATCTAGCACAACAGCACATGCTCACTTGTGATATTATATACAACAGTTGTTTTTTTTTTTTTGTTGCTGTTTTTATCAACAGATCATGATTTTTTAAATTATTATTATTATTTAACCAGTTATTTTGCTCCGTCACCAATATCATACTGCCACTAACAGAACTTTATATTTCCACTTAAGCCGCTTTCTTGGTTTCCGGGATTGAATCCTGGATAATAGCGGGGCGCACACAGTATGGACAATTTAGGAATGCCATTTAAAAAATTTTTTATCTGCATGTCTTGGAAGAAAACCGGAATACCTAGAGGAAACCCATCAAGCACAGGGAGAACATGCAAACTCCATGAGCACAGACACAAGACAGGCATCAAACCCCAACCTTGGAGGTGCAAGGTGCACAGTGCTAACCGATACGCCACTGTGCCACCATTGTTTATCAGATGTATTTTCCTGCTGAAAGTGTTCATTACCATTCATTATATACTGTACATAATATAGTTCCTAAGCAGTATACATTTATCATAATAAAGTCAGGAAACATTTAGAAAAGAGAGAAAAGAATAAAGCAATTTAATGCATGTTTGCAGAGTTCATCACTATCTTTGGGAAAGAAAATGTCTGCTTTCCTAAACTTTGTAAATTCTACACTGGGTCAACATCCTCTCATTTGATTTAAACCCATACTAGAAATATAAACTAAAATAACAGTACATTTACAATGTCTTTGCCTGTCTTCGAGAGGCTTAGAAATTTCCCATGCTCTCGTTCTCTGGGGTCAAGATGTGTAACGGATACACAAAGCAGAACAGACAGAATACGACTACATAAATCTGCACAGAAGCCAAAGTCACTTGATCAAAGTTTGCACATCATTTGTCCAGTAAATGTCATGCTCATACTCCAAAATGTATGGAAAGCAACTGAACGTACTGACCAATGCTGTTTTAGTGAACGTTTGTCAAAAAAATTAATTCAAAGTCTTCAAAACATTATTTTATTGGAACATGACTTGTTGGTACTATAAGGGGTGTTCAAGTCAAACTGGGACTTTGATGGGGCAGAATAACAAAATACAGTAATGGGAGTAAAAACTACCTTTATCTATATTTTATATACAGTACAGTATAATCCCGACTATACTAATGCACTTATTAGTGCTTGCTTCAAGGTAGAAAGTTTTTTCAGTATGCTCGAGCCATAATCTGAATAGACTGCCTGCTTCACGTGAAACGCTGGCCTCGCAGAAACTCCTTAAATGGCCCATCATTCCATATGGAATTGGCTTGGAGCAAATCAAGACTATATGGGCGATGTGGCAATAATTTCCAGCTGGGTTCCTGTCATGTGCAAGTGGTGTTCATGAATGATTGGTTTACAATTCCTACAGACAGATGTGTGCCTTCCATCATCGATTTTTAAGGATCAGGAGTTCCACTCGCTGAATGTGCATAGGAGTGACTGCAATGGACTCCCCTATTACATTCATGGACATACAGCCTGGAGGTGCAGGAAGTCTTCTGTAAATGTCAATTGTTTTTACAACTTCATTCACAGAAGATTTCATCACAAGAGCCAGTCTGACTTGAACACTCCTTGTACATAAATGTAGATTTCATTTCATTACACTCTCAAATCAGCGTAAATATCACTGACGTACGGCTTTTAGCAGTATCCAAATACAATTTGACATATGCACACACAGGCGCATGCAGTCGAGTAAACCCAGCAGAGTGCTCTTTGGTAGACTGTGCTCAGTGCTTACTCACAGGTTTAAGGACGACGTTATGTCACATCTTGGGAAAATGTGTGCTTGTGTGGAGATGACTTTCTCAGCAGAGAAAGTGCTGAGAAATGTAAAATAAATAAATAAATAAATAAATTTAAGATTAATTTAAAAAGTTTTAATGCACGGATCCAGTTAGAATTCAAGGACATACCCAGTCTCTTGGATTAATGTGGCATTTGCCTTTGGTGCATGTTTTAATATTATGCTTGAGGGATGAAACTTCCTATGAATACTATAAATCATTAGCGCACTAGTGTTGTCTAGCTTGTTCTCTGGGTTGCACCTCATTCTCGGTATTATCCAACAGTGCCTCAGCACCTAGCGTGGTTTTACAAGTTTGATAAACACATGACTTTGCATGAGGAGGGGCCTTTACACTGTGTTTATGGCCAGCTGTAAATGGGTCTGAGTATGTTTGGTAATTCAGACAGGTGGTATCCTGGAAATCCAAACAGGCTGCTGGTTGAACATATAAACTGTTTGGTTCGGTCAAACAGTAAGATGTCATATGCATGTTTTGCATGGACAATAAAAAAAAAAGTGAAAGTATGAAAACTATGTAAAACTATTACTTACTAATGAAACTTACTATTAACGTTAGACATAACCAGGTCTGTCTGATATAGGCCCTGTGATACGGCCCCGTGTTTCAAATGCTTAGCAAATGATTAGAAATCATTAAGAAGACTTTAACTTTACCTTACGCCACTTCCTACAGCTAACCTGGTGGATAGAGTAAATAATATTACTGAAAAATATCTGAAATTTTTGATAATGATAGAAGTAGTGAAGATCTTTGAAAATTCCAGATTTCCAGTTTCCTCCTACTTTAAAAATTCTTTGGAAGGTGGATTCTTTGGATGCTTCTTTGAATTATCATTAAGTGTGAGTAATGGGCTGGTTTCCCATTTAGGGTATATTCCCATTCTGCACTCAATGTTTCCAGGACAGAATAAAGTGGAATGGATAATCAAATTAGACATTAACTGTAAACACAATACATAATATAAAGGGATGCAAAATGATAAGTCTTTGCAAAGTTGTACAGAATGTTTTTGATTATATAAAGCATTTTTGTGGGAAGCATTAAAAAGAACAACATTTTCTCAGAAGGCAGAACAGCATGGAGCGAAACAGTCAAATGGAGCCTTTTGTCATTGATTCACTGATTGTTTTCTCTTTTTTTACTTGCAGCTGCAAAGCACAAAATGTACCAATGTACCTATTTGAAAACATGACAGCACTAAGCTTTTGAGTCATCTGTATATTGGTTCTGCTTGGATCGGATTCGCTTTAGGGAAATGAGCATTGCTCACTGCTTCTTCTAAAGAGGCAAAGCAGCATATGGACGCTCAGGCAGGACACTTGCATGACTCCAGGGTCTGTTTACATTCTGGAGAGCGCTGGAGAGCCACTCAGCAAGCCCCCCGACACAGAGAAAGTGGCCGTGCACGTCCATGAAGACCAGGAAAAACAAACAGGCCTCTGAACATCCTGTCCAACCTCGGTCAACAACGCACAGCAGAAGCCATGGCCATAGGTGAATCTGCCTCTTTTCACCTTATTGCTTTACCGAAGACGCCACCACAGGCGTTTCTGAGAAACGATGAGAAGGTTGCAGGTTTTCCTATAATTCCGCTCCTCAGTCGAGCGCCGTGATAAAAGAGTTGACAGGAAGACCGCGGCATTCTGTTTGGCAGGGTGACAAACCGAGTCATTCAGGTGGAATTACCCAGCGATGACACTGCTTTCACCTCCGCACAATCTCATTAGCAGGAAGTCTTTCTGTCCCTCCGGGCAAAAATACGCTCCCTGAGTGCAATCAGCTGTCTATGTCTTTCACATCGCAATGACAGGTGCCCTCACTGTTAGCGTGTAAACAGAGCCAAGATTGATTTCTCTCTGGATGTATTGCCAATTTATTATCCACTTAGTCACATATTCATTTGTTGCTGTCCCACTATGTACATGACAGTACAGTTCAGGAAAATAATTTTTCTGCAATGGCACAGATAAAATATAAGCTTTTTTTTTTTGGTGTTTTCTTTCTAAAACTGTAACACTACATTTAGGAGGTTACTTCCCAGGTCTGAGCAGTTCCCCAGAAACATGATAACCATCGGGTTAGTATTATCTTAAATCCTCTTCGTCTAACAGAAAATAGACCAGACCGTCAGTATATTGCTGTTAGTGGGCATCTTGAACAAAGTACACACACACACACAGAATTTTTAAACAATTTGATCGATTCTATATTTGGATCGTTTCACACACGTACTAAAGCCAGACATCTAAACAACGCATGTGAACGACTGTACTTGTTCACATCCATGTCCTTTTTATCCCTCTATGGTTAATAGTAAAGCACAGCGATTCGGGCACAGGGTTGATTATTAATAAAAGTTGCCTGAGTGGAGGCTTCATCGCTGGATGATATATTTATTCAGTAGTGGACAGTAAACCATCACTGAAATGTGGAGATGGCTCCAGGGAAAGCTTTTGACCGTGTAATTGGATTATTTATCAACAGAAGACTAAATGACCAATGGTTGTTTACATCCCGGGGCTTGCATCGGAGGTCAAGAGGGAAGAGAGGGGTAACGGTTACGAGGACTAAATACATGGCCTGCAGCAGTGGAATTTATTACTGCCTTTTTTAGATTAAAGAATTTAGTTTTTTCTCATCTGGCAGAAAGGTATGAAAGATATAACTGATACAAATTCCATATACAGGCATGTTAGTTAGTAACCCTCTTTTACGTATGTGTGTTTAAAAAAAAAAAACATAAAATTGTATAAATAAAATCATCTAATTGTAGCGGGTCTCAGTATTAGGCAAATACAAATACATCAGATACAACAGAACAACATACGTTTTTTCCGTTTACTTTTACAACAAAAACAGCCAAAAAGGAAAAAAATAACATATGGGCAATACTAATTACCCTCATGATTCAGTAGCTGGTAGATCGATTTACCCTTAGCAGCAATAACTTTATGACTTCATGACTTTATCAGTCTCTTGCATAATTTTGGAGGAATTCTGGCCCATCCTTCTTCACAAAATTGCTTTAGTTCATTGAATGTTTTTTTGTTTGTTTGTTTGTTTGTTTGTTTGGCCAATTGCCTGTTCATTGTCCTGTTGCATGGTCTAATTTTGGCCAAGCTTTATCTGTCAGTCAGTTCACCTCTAGCATCCTCTGCTTTACAGTGGAGTTCATGGTTGGCTCATTGACTGCAAGGGGCTCAGGTCCTGTGGCTGCAAAATAAGCCCAAATTATTATGCCTCCACCCATTGTGCTTGACAGTGGGTATGAGGTGTTTCTGCTGAAATGCTGTTCGGTATTGGCCAATCATGGCACTGGTCATTAAGGCCAAACAAGTCTACTTTGGTCTCTTTGGTCCATAGGACTGTTCCAGAAGTCTTGTGATTTGTTCAGATGTGGTAATGAAAACTTTAGTCTTCCATGTTCTTTTTGGACATGAGAGGTTTCCCCAGCAGGCAACCTTTCCATACCTTCCAATCCTTTTAAACCATACTTGTTCAGTCTTCTTCTGATTGTGTTGTCATTTAACATGCTCCGTGAGGCCTGTAGGGTCTGAGCTATTTGTTTGTTTGTTTGTTTGTTTGTTTGTTTGTTTGTTTCAAACAAATTGTTTAAGAACCCTTACCAGGTTGATGTGCAGCAACGATTGCTTCTATAAGACCATTGCTATCACCTTTCCCTCATGGCGTTGTGTTAGCACACACCTGAATGTTCCAGAACAGCAAATTGCCAAAACCTCTGCTTTCATAAAGGTCTGCACACCTGCTGATGATCAATTAATCAAGAGCTGATGATTAGCAGCACCTGTCTGCCTGTCTTAAATCCTGTGGAGGAAGTAAGGGGATACTTAGTATTGCCTGCATGGTTTTTTATTTTTTTTTGCTTTTTTTTGTTAAATACATAATGGCATTTTGAGAAAAGTTATATGTTCTTGTTTGTTGTATTTCCCTAATACTAAGACCCTCTATATTCAGATGATTTTTCTTATGTTTTTACATGTCCATGCATAGAATAAATAAAAAATGAATAAAAGAGGGGGTATTAACTTTTGAACATGACTGTAAGTAAGAAATACGACATGTTTTGCATCAAATAACATTTGAATTCTTTATTGTAGCGATGCCAAATTAATTTAAATTTTTTCTGTGTGTTCTGTGAGAGATAAAGACATGGTGAGAATAAGTATATACTCCGTGAGGATTTGCGAAGGCCGTTTTGAAGTAATGGTTTATACAGTAAGACTGAATGACATATGATTAATTCCTGGAAGGAGCTGCAAAGTTTGCTGAGAGAAAGCAGAAGACATTCTCATCCACAGCTCCGAAGTGGCCTCACTAACATGTATACAGCATTCTTAAATCAGCACAGCCCAGTAATGGAAGCTAAAACCATGTGATGTAATGTACATCTAACATTTCAGGACTTTTAAACACACTCATGGAAATTGTTCTCAGTAGTCCTTCACAGCCGATTGTTCTCAAAACATCTGTGGATTTAATTGTTGTCTTTCGGAAAAGTTATGAACTTGCGAATATCTAATCATTCGCATAAAGTGCAGAATACATATCCCTGTTGCGAGATCTGCTGACAAACTTCCACCTCCTTCCTCCTGTGTTTCTTCCTGGACATTGTGGATGATCGATGAAACACTCGAAAGAGTGCAAGATGTACGAAATCAACACAGAACCTGCATCTCCTCAAAAATGCAGGCAATGTTTGCCTGTGAGCAAACAACATAAATTATATCTCTGTCTATTGGGCAGAATCCAGCAGAACTCAAAAGAGTTCACAGAGTTACTCCCACCATGACCACATTTGGCCACATGTGTCACATTCTCTTTCACTTGGCAAACAGGAAGGAGAACCTGGATAAAACTCACTGCCAGAGGCACTAATGAGTAGTAGAGCAGTACCTGCCCAGGCAATGTAAACAATCTGTTAGCCAACGAATAATAACAGTGTGCACATAACTATGGTCTTGTACATGCAGAACAGTTTTGCTGGATTTCCTGCTCAAACAAACTCACTAAAGCTTGCAATAAACATGTGACACTTGGGTCACCAAACGAGAGTTAGGCTTCCTTGGGATTATGTCATGGCAGAGGAAGCTGTAAAGATCAGGGAACAAATGTGACGCGAGATGCATGAGAGAATGTTAAAGGCCACTTAGGCAAAATGCGATTCATATTTCTGATTTGATGGAGTGCAGATGCAAGCCACATTAAACTCCTGACCAGCGCATGCACACAGCACCCTAGCATGTAAATGAATGATTTATTGAATCATTCATTTACCAAAACATGCACAAAAAAAAAAAAATCACCTTTTAACAGCTGGTATACTACCTGTCCATTGTCCCATCTTCAACCAGCCACCAGACCTCCCAGCATGCTGAAATAGCACCAGACAGCGACTAGCTCAAGTGCTTGACACATGCAGGGCAACACCCTAAAATAATATTTCTCAACACTCTTTCTGATGACATGGTAACTTTTGCCCTGAATCGTTTTGCTGGTCTGAGTTGAATTTTACAGTATTTGAAGTTGCTGTCGCACACAAAGCCTCCCCCCCCCCCCCCCGCCCTTTTTTGTTTTACACTGAATTGTCAATACATTTGCCTAACTGCACTGTAGTCCAGGTTACTCAGGTTACTGTTCATCTAGTAAGTATATACACTGATCAGCCATAACATTAACACCACATACAACTAACATATTAACATTGTCTATCAACTATATACCAGTACACTGGAGACAGGATCATGGGCGCCCAAGACTCTCCCAAACTTGTGGAAACCAAAAGCCAGGCCATTTACACCACTGCCAGCTGCACATCAAACCCAGCAGGCAAAAAGCACAAGGCCGCCAATCCAGCCTTCAAACTCACAGATCCTAATTCGATCAAGCCAGACAAACAAGTCCAATCCACAGATAATAGAAGGTTCTGCGTCCAGTGTAACTGTGCCAGATACCACAGTGCTCCCACACACTTCCCCATCAGATTAAGGTGGATAACAAGATTCCTTATGAATAAAAATAAAATGAAAAATAGATAAGATGATCAAGAAATATTTCATCTTAATCTTGAATTGCTGGTGCGTTTTCACAATGTACTGTATTTCACAGTTTTATTCACTTCTTATTGGATTTTTGTACCACTCATACTAATGCATACTGTTCATAGATAGATAGATAGATAGATAGATAGATAGATAGATAGATAGATAGATAGATAAGCATAGGAAGCATAATTGTTTCAGACAAATTTAGTGATTTTGACAGCAGCACTCTGTATTGTGCCATACTGTTCACTAGAGGGCAGTACAGCACCAAAAACAAACCCAACTCTGGAGTGAATTGCCTGTATTTCACCATAAGCTTTGGAACCTGAAACAAGAATGCAGGTCATGCAGTCTTAATCTTACACAATCCAGAGAACAAGATTGTATAAACCATGACAGCACTGAAATCATAAAAACCGTCACAGATGATACCCGTGGCCATCCATAATCAGCCTGCACAAGCTTTTTGAGAAGCATACTGTCATAAATGGGATAAAAAGCAGGCTCGGGAACAGTTAATCAAAGCCTGGGTGAAATGTGCTTCCTTTAATTAACCTTAAGGCTTCAGCATGTAATTAGCTGATCTGGTGTCTGGAGACAGGCAGTGAACTGAAACTGTAATTTATGGCTCATGGATCATTTAAAGAGCAGCTTTTTTGTTACAGGTGAATACAAGAGTCGCACTGGTGAAAGATTTAACCTGGGAAATAATTAACCCTGTACACATGTACACAGACATACACAGATGTAAATAAACACCTACAGTATAGTTTTATGCTAAAAACGTAAATTTTTGAGTGAATTATTTCAGCGCTATTATTTACTGGTTGATTTTCCTTTAATAATTCACATCTTGCTTAGGATTGCTCTCAACAGATCTTCAAACAGCATGGAGATGAAGATGTCTTATAGACGGCTCAGATCAACCAGGTCATGACACTGTTGATGTTTTATCCTTTTCTTCCAGTTAAACAGTAAAATAAATCTGGTCTCTTTGAAAGACAATCTGAAATTTCTTTGTAATTTTTACTTCTAAACATGTTTAAAAATGGGAACATTCCAGTCTGAAATAAAAGAAATCAATAGTAGTCCTGATAACGGCAACATTTGTGCATAGACCATGAAGATCTGTTTCCTTCCTGCATTTACAGTGTACAGTATACTGTATACCTTTCTTTTGGGAATCTTTACTGAAGCAAACATTAAGAGAAAAGAAGTAAATAATTTTGATTGACACATTGCTATGCTTATGTTTTTAAAAAATCTTGCGATCATTTCTACAGATTGTTATTACTGATTTTTTAAAAAATTATTATTTATTTATTTATTTTTATCCATAAGCCACCATTGGTTCAGTTAGATGCCGGACACTTAACTTAATACTGCTGATAGGATGAACTGCCTTTGCTAGAACATTCTGTAAAGGGCATTTTCAAACCTTGTCTGATTCAGATCTGCGCAGTAGCACATAATGATCAGAATGAATCAAAGGGAAGTGAGTTTTTCTGAAGTGCTTTAAATCAAAGGCGTCTGCATGGTCATGGTGGTATCTTTTAAAATGCAACTAGGCTGATTTGTGTTCGTGCTGGCTTATCTTCTTACAGAGGATATTCTCTGGGGAAGTTGGTCTCAGGCTCATGCTGTGACAGGTTTCAGGCATGAGAGCAGCATAAATCCTGTTAGAGATAGTGTGTAAGAGAGAGAGAGAGAGAGAGAGAGAGAGATGTAGCAGTGAAATGTCCTTGTTTATTATGCTTTCTAACTGAGCTAAAATAAAAGCTCAATGGTGTTGGTACAAAAGAGACTAGTGTTCAAGGTGGACAAACAGAGATGGACATAAAAGGAAAGTGAAGCAGCCTTGACAGCTGAGATTGTAGAAAGCCAAAAACCAAAAAGGATTGGAGCGCATTAAAATCCTGTTCCAGCATTTCAGTCAACAGTGACAAATGAAAATTAAGTATTCGTCTGCAATACCACAAATCGGGTTTGGGGTTTCTAAGGGCATTGGCCACATAACAAGCATAAGACCACAACTGGAAAACATTTAGGAAGCTGTACTTTACATTACTTTAAATTATTATACTTTTATACACTGTCCAGGCTGAAAAAAAAAAAAGTTTAATTGAGCAAATAGGTAAGAACCTTCTATTGGATAATTACTGCAATGATTAATATGCTTCAGATGGAAACAAGTTATGTAACCGGAAACTCCACACACACAGCCGAGGTGGGACTCAAACCCTCAACCCTGGAGGTCTGAGGCCACACTACACCACCATCCCATCCACAACATGAATTTTACAAATAATTATGCAGTATTAAATAAAAGTATGGAAAAACAAACTCATTACGTTTTTTTTTTTTTTTTTTTTTTCAGTCCTACACAGCAAAAACCCCAGTCTGTTTTGCTTCGAATAAATTCTGAGCGTGTTAAATCAATACTGGACATTTTACTACGTATAGCTGAAATGCAATGTCCTTACCTGTCTCTGTTCCACTGTGCAGAACATTTTACATTTGTATTTAGAACAAAGTTTGTTTTTCATTATTAAAATCATACATTATGACTACACTTCCAGAATCACTGGAGGAAAAAACTGAAATAAAAATGCCAGCGCTCTTTACATCCTGTGTTAATTCTAGCTCCTTAATCTCAGCAACATCACTTCAGTCCATAAGATAATTTTTGTTGTTGTTGTTTTACATTTGACCATTTTAGTTGTATCGTCCTACAATATTCTTTTCAATATTTTGAATATTAGAATATTTACACATTTAGATGACTCTTTTGCTACAATATCACGAAGAAATTACTAAGGATTTTTTTTCTTTTCTTTTTATGTCCTGCTACTTTGAAATAATATCTCTAGGCTTAACCAGATGATGTGAATCTTACTTACAAGCTTTCTAAAAAAAAAACTATTTGAAAAACTGTGTGCCACCCCTGTTCATCTATCTGTATTTGTACAGTATTTGTTTAGAGCACATTATCTGTTCATCCTGAATAATGATTTGTACTCCGGCACATACGTACCATATACAAATGGGTGCGACAAAAGCCAACAGGTTGTGAAGTTAAATTCTGCAGCTCCATGTGCTGGTGTTATATCATAGCCACTAACACCATGGCCCATTGCTCAGGTAATAGCACAAAGCCAAGCTGAGCTATGAGAATACTAAATGATGGAGTGTACACATCATCCCCTGTCACACAGAATTTTTTTGTGTTCCAAAGCAAGCTGAGATGGGAGGCTGAGTGAGACATTGCCCTCCAAAACACATGTCTCCACTGGGCCATATCACCCTTTAAAGAAATATCTTGGTACAGATTCAGAGTTTTTTTTTTTTTTTTTTAACATAACGCAGATTTATCTTTCAAGATGATTCTATTATTCTTACTGATAGAGAAAATGTATTCATGAATGTTGAGTACAGTATATTCAGAACAATGTTGTAAATAAATGTTCAGTGATTTAGAATTTATAGCATAATTCATGAGTTGGGAGCTGGAGTGAATGTTTAATTCCATGATTTTTCCATTAGTAGAATCTAATTTTAAAGCATTATTTTTAGATGGACAGGTTTCCTCTCTAAGCGGTGCCAGACATCTGATGTTGAAGGACGGGTTTCTACAGTATGCTCCGGAGCTGGACTTTTAACAGCGTTCATAAATTCTGCAGTTTGATCCCACTGGTAATCTCATTCCACCTTTAGAACTGAAGAACAGTAATTTATCAGATGGTTACCATCAGAAAAATCACCTAATGCTAATGAAGTTCACTCACTTGCTCAAGACAGCTCCGGATAGATTGAATGTCTCAGCATACTGTAGTAACTGTCCTCTATGTAACTAGATATATAGCGGACGCATCATTAATGGGTCAAGGCTGTAGATGAAATTAACCAGTCAGTCATTCAGACCTCAACACCATCAAACATTGAATAGCAAATTAGCTTATATGCTTTTAAACATATATGAGAGAGAGAGAGAGAGAGAGAGAGAGAGAGAGAGAGAGAGAGATAGATAGAGAGATAGATAGATAGATAGATAGATAGATAGATAGATAGATAGATAGATAGATAGATAGATAGATTCATGTGCTTCCCTTCTTAGTCTGATACACCCATAACCCTGGAACAGTGAATAGTGTCAGTCTGAACTCACCAGCCCACATGACCTTTTTCCAAAATCCAATCTTTATAGCAAATTGAAGCCATTTGTCTTTCGCTATTAATCTTCCTGATTATTTTTTACTATGCAACTTCACAAAGTGTTTAAGTGATCTCCATTCATGATAAATTATTCCATCACATTTCTTCCACAGAGTTCATGGTTCAGCACTATCCTTCTAGCTTTTATATTTTGTTGAAGTTTTTTTTCCCAGTAAATTCAAATCTCCTTAGTTGTTTTCTTTGCTTAATCGTGATTTGACCCTTTATACATTTCGTTCTTTTCCTGCAGTATATATATATATATACAGTACAGACCAAAAGTTTGGACACACCTTCTCATTCAAAGAGTTTGAATTTGTATTATGGCAAGAAAAAAGCAGCTAAGTGAAGAAAAAAACGAGTGGCCATCATTACTTTAAGAAATGAAGGTCAGTCAGTCCGAAAAATTGGGAAAACTTTGAAAGTGTCCCCAAGTGCAGTCACAAAAAGCATCAAGCGCTACAAAGAAACTGGCTCACATGCGGACCGGCCCAGGAAAGGAAGACCAAGAGTCGCCTCTGCTGCGGAGGATAAGTTCATCCGAGTCACCAGCCTCAGAAATCGCAGGTTAACAGCAGCTCAGAT
>JAAGKR010011836.1:0-13160 GCA_011419295.1 Clarias macrocephalus
ATTATTATTATTATTATTATTATTATTATTATTATTATTATACTATAGCCGATCTAATAAACACAACACTTTTTTTGAAAAAGCCTTTTGGAGTTTAATTATTAACATGGAAGTTAGCTACCTTTTCCATTGTCATTCAAGGCATACTAAAAAACCTAGTTCACAAACTGGACCCTGACTTAAATATCAGAATCATAAATATTGACTACTAGGAAGCTTTCAAAAGAAGGCTGTACAGCAGCAACATTTCAGTAATCAGTCATGTAAAATAATAATAATAGAACTGACAATAGGTTTTGCAACAGCCTCGATATAATGTAGTCACCCAGGTGAGTACATTAGTAAAAACCCCTTGACTGTAAGATAGAACGTCCAAAACATCTGTTCAAAAGACTTCCAGATGTTGCTCAAACTGTCAAAAGACATCCATTAGAAAACATCTGCACACGCTTGCATAAATAATACTCAGTATTCCTGTGATGGTTTCATTTATTATAGCTAAGAAAGATGCTCAAGATTTAATATTATTATTTCAGTGTATATGGAAAATATTGAATATTCTGTATGTTCCACTGTTTATACAGCATGTAAGCGGTTCCTCCTACTCCTGCACCGCGTTTGGCCTTTCTGCATATTTATAGATTTCTCTGTATGCTATATGCTAATATGGACAGTGCTGTGTATTCAACCCACACTGTTAATCTATATATTTTTAAACAACCGTTTTTGTGTGAATTTTTTCAATAATCTTATGTTTTTAAAAAGCCTGATTTCTGTAGCATCAATTTCCCACTCAGGATGAATAAAGTGTCACTATATTTTATTTGTCTTTATAATAAACATAAAAAAAGGAATTAATTAGTGAATCTAATGTAAATAGTCAGAGTCAGACTCACTATTAGCCTTACATAGACTGGGGGTGTGTGTGTGTGTGTGGGGGGGGGTGGTTCTATTAGATTCTATTCTACCATGACTCTGACATTGTAAAATGACACACACACATGCACACACAAAAAAAGGAGCCCAATAAAACAAAACCGCAATCCACACAATCCATTTCGCTTTCTTTTATCCGTTCAGGCTGTGAAATTGCACCGAGCTGCTCTGAAATGAAAGGAGTAAAGCTTCCACCGCGCTTCCCTTTCTCATATGTCTTGCCTATAAACCTGCTCTTTAGACATATAGAAAACCAATTTCCTGATACAGGTGCATGAGACATGGTCAGGATTGCATTTTGTGAGAACAGCGTTGAAAAAGGTGCCACAAAATGCCAACTTCAGTTTGGGCAGTCATGTGATCTAGCGCTTGAAGAGATGCTTGAAGAGACCATAACGAAGAAAAAAAAAAAGAAAACAGAAAGAAAGAAAGAAAAGAAAAAAGGAAAACCAATCCGAGGTAACTGGAGCAATGTGAATCCGCACAATTACTTACAGTAAAGAGGTTTGTGTGTAATTCCGTGTTATGGGCTGTAATCTGTCTGTGTCACTTGTTGCACTGGGGTAATTTTGGTATCAAAAATTGCTTCAGGTCTTGGAGTTTTTTGAGTTTTTAAGAATAGCACTGATAGGATTTACAGCCTTTCTTGTTTCCCATTTCTTGTTTCAATTATCTGATATTAGGAAGTATGTTTAACTATTAAATAAAACTGTGCGAGATAAATTCCAAACCGTTTTGTTAAGCAGGTAAGGAATAAAACACTTAGTCGTGTGCTGTTTTAGGTGTTTTATTCATTCTAAACAATCATATATTTATTAAACCACAATACGTTATACATTTACACTGCCTGGCAAAAAAAAAAAAAAGGGTCACCATTTCGGAAAGGTCAAATTACTGGGCTGCATAAAGCAAAATAAAACAACTAAAGTGATTTGAAATAGCTAGAACTTGTTTAAAAACACTTTAATGCTGAACCATCAACTCTGTGGAATTAATGTGATCAGGAAAAAACAATTATGAATGTAGGTCCCGTAAACACCTGATGGAGTTGTAAGGTAAAAAAAAAAAAAAAAAAAAAAAAAAAATCAACACTGAAAACCAGACCTAACAGGGGTGTGGTGAACCAGACCTAATTTCCAGTGTGATGTGAACTTCCAGGTTTGGGAATAAACAGCTGTGTCCATAAGAAAACCTCTTATTATGACAAAAACACTACTTGTGATGTTATGCATCTGCCATTCAGGTACTTTATAAATTATAAAGTATAAAGTGTAAAGAATAAACTACACATACCTATATAACTTTCTTTCAATTCTTTGGAGTATACTGATATACTGTCTCTACTGCATTGGAGGATCAGTCTTCTAATAACATGCTCAATTCCAGAATTTGTAGCACCTTTTAAAATAAAATGAGCAAATATCAGTATTTAAAAAACAAGAAAAGCACAGAATTTAATAACTGATATTTTGAACGTGAAGATACTATTTAAGCAACATGCCAGTTCTCAAAATTATTGGCACCCCTATAAGCAGTATTCAGTCATGCTTCAACTGCATTCTTAGAAATAAAGGCATAAAAATTTTCTTTCTGGCTAGAGTGGGTACGCAACAATGCATCTTGTGTACCTTTAGTGTAAATGTTTTAACTTAGAACATGCATGTGGTGAATTTTTAAAGAAATATGGAACAAATCAATGAATAAAAACAGGCCTGTTCCTGTTTGGCATCTGAGTCATGTTATTTTAGTCTCAACTAATGTAATTTATGGCGGCACAGTGGTTAGCACTTGCACCTCCAAGTCCTGGGTTCGATTCTCGCCTTGTGTCAGTGTGCATGGAGTTTGCATGTTCTCCCCATGCAAACCTTGGTGGGTTTCCTCCAGGTTCTCTCAGGTACCACAGTCATACAAAGGGAATAAATACACCATCGGCCTCCACGGTCCCTAGTTGGACTACTAAAAGAAAAAAAAGAAAAAAAAAAAAAACCTTTCTGCAATGTCTAAGAAAAAAAAAGTTTAAGAGACACATGTAGAGGATCTTGGACCGTTCACCTATAAAGGATTCAAACGAATTAATATTGCCAGGTTTGTTTTTATAGACCAGAGGTTTTCAATCCGCAGCCTAAGATCTCACTGGTGGCCTTTATTTTGCGTTCTGTCATAAGACGTTGCATCTGAATATTTGTGCAAGGGCCACTTACTTCTGGAGTATGAGCACAGCGATGAATTCACCAGCATTAACATGCAGAAGAGATGACTACAGCAGAATCGGGACGGAAGGCATGCAAAGGTGAAGCAGGGGGTCTAATTGTCGTTTAAACGTGTATGTTTGAGGTAATAGGTTGTTATAGACCTGCGGGATCCTGCGTGTAGCATCTGCAGACGTTCAGATGGGGCATTCAGTCTTCCAGTCTCTCTCCACCCCCTGTGACGCGGCAGAATAGGCACACGACAGGATGCAGCGGTAAATACCAACCTGTACTCCCTGCTTCATGGTAAAAAGTGTTCCGACCCCCCCCAACAACCCCCCCCACCACCCCACCCGTCTGAGTCGCGAGGGCGAGAACTAGAACATCTGCCGTTCCTGCATTCATCAGTCATGTCACAGAGCAAACAGCGAGTCTCAATCTCCCTCTGTGAGCTCCTTGATCACCTGGTCCGCAGAGTCAAATTATCTCAATGATTATTTCTCACTTTGTTTACATGGAGACACAAAAACTGACAACGTGATGCAGCGATTCTTCACCTGGATGTCACTGAGCGGTCCCGGCCCAAGAGCGGGCCGTGAAGGGAATTCAGCAAAATGTTTTCTATATCAATGCATGGTTCTTAACTTCACATTCTATCCATCTGGATGAGGTGGACATCAGCTCCAGCTCTGGACGTCTGAATTCCTGTAAATTGTTTTACTAGAAGACACCAGATTCGACTCACCAGTTAAATACGGGGTTTATTAGGAGTCTTAAAGCAAAGAAACCACCGACCTCCAGGATAGAGATTAATTAACGCTGCTGTGAGTGTTAATTAAACCCTGGGGACTTTACTGTCTTTAGGCCAAGACAATAAAAACAAAGTAGTCGAATAAGAAAACACAAAGTGCTTCTAGGGTAACTTCCTGTCCGCTCACACTGCTCACTATTTTTTTTTTTTTTTCCCGAGGCTTTGGAACAAATATAAAAATGTCTGGGGAAAAAAAAATCGAATACCATAATTATTGGCACCCCTTGTAAACATGAATAAAAATTGTTCTGGAAAAATCTAATGAGGAAAAAGTCCAACCTTTATTCAAAATAAACATTGAAAAAATAAGGAAATAATTCATTTAAACAAAAAGTCGTGCCGCAAATATTGACTCTGCTGGAAATTATAGTGAACACAGTGTAACTGAAACATTTACAATGTATATTTTTGAGTTGATTCGAGTGTGAAGGAACATTTAAACTGTTATCCAAAACGTCCTCATTAAATGGGGTACAAATATGAGGTGACACAGAGACAAATTCCCTTAGTCATCCATCAACACAGGGATGAAAAGAGAACGCAATAAGGAAGAAGTGTGTCGACTTTCATCAGTCAAGAAATGGTTATAAGCAAATCGCTACTCACCTGAAAATGCCCGTTTCTACTGTTAGGGTAATCGTAGAAAATGTAAAAGTGGATGTCAACTGGACGTGTCACAAATTTACCTGGAAACGGATTCAAGTTTATGTTGCGAGGTCGAGTGAGGACGATGGTAAGTTGGTGAGGACGGTTACCAAATCTCCAAAACCAAATGAAATCAAACGCGACCTCTACACCGACAGATGATTTGCTAGATATGTCAAAAAAAAACTCATACCGGGACATTTTAAATCACAATATAGCTGCCTTTGACAAAGGAACTCAAACTGGCTTGGAGTTGGGTCGTCCAACCGGACGATGATCCGAGCGCAGAATCACACTTGTGCCAGGGCGTCTCTGACCTAAAACGCTATTGATAACCTGTGGACTGAACTATACTATAAATTTGCGAAGCTGCTTTGAGACAATGACAATTGTTAAAAGCTCTATATAAATAAAAAATTCATTTCATTTCATTTCATTTAACTAAAGAAGTGAGTGCACAAGAGCACCCCAGATGGTCTGGAGAGAGTGTTTCTGTTAAAAAGAACTACTTTTTCATGACGGACAAGGGAGTACACTATAGTATGTCAATTTAATTAATAATAATTATACCATACACCATAAAGCTAGAACCATTCTTCAAAAGCAGAGACGTCCGGTTTGTCCACTGATTGACTTTCATTGGAGAGTTCTGGAGTACGACCCAGCACACACTGGAGGGATTATATCTCTCGGCCAGCCTGAGAGCGGTTAGTGGTCCTCTGGGAGGAACAGGAGGAAGTTGCTGGTGACAGGGATGTCTGGGCATTTCCGCTTCTCCTGTTCTCACTGTGACCCTGAATTGGATAAATCCATGGATTGATGGATAGATGGACCATGAAGCAATTTTATGGAGACTCTTAATAATCTATAAGACATATTGGCAAATAATCAACTGCAACTAAATGCATTGACAGCATCTTCGCTTCATCAGACTGTATTGTTGATTGCATTCCTATATCTCTTCATGTACCAACTTCAGTACAGTTTCATTCAGCCCTTTTAAGTTGTAAGACTCACTCAATCTTCTTTGCAACACATGATTTCCTTTGGGTGATCAATAAAGCTCAGTCTAATCTAATTGAATGTAATCTAATCACATAAACCACTTACAGAACCCATAAGTTTGAGATGAATTAACACTCTCACAGCGTCTATTCAGGTGCAGGATGGTTGCATGTGATTTTACTGAACGTTTAAATGCGACTTCATGCCGAGCTTTAAAGGACATCTTAAAGCTTTGCCTTTAATCTCTTGCTCTTTTAAAAACTTCAGGGATGCATCATTAAGTACGGTGACCGTTTCTGCATTTACCCTTCAGGTTTAAAAAAAAAAAAAAAAAAAAGCGAACAAATAAAGGGAGCGATGGCTCCTGCTGAGAGGGCGACTCATTTGTTCCACATGTCCAGGCTGATGGATTCAGTTTTTACAAACTCCTGCTTTATTTAGCTTCTCTTTAATTGGTAAAAAAGGAACATGCGACCACAGGCCCAGTTTTTCTTCTTTCTCTGAGTCTCGTAGCCTGTGGCTCTGGTGCATGGTTGAATGGCTTGGTGGTGGGAGGGAGAGTGGTGTGAGACCCCCACATGCCTTGAGCACCAGTATTCTAATAGCACGACTCGGATTAGAAAGAGTCGAATCCCCCATGCAGAGAGCGGAGCATCCATGTGTGAAAGCTCGGGCAGGAGATCCATCAGCAAATCCGATTGCACCGCAAGAATTCTGGGCTCCCGGTAGAGCAAGGATTTTATTTCTTTTCTTCTACTTTTCACTTGTCCCTGCAAAGACTATTCCGTAAAATAGTCCGATGCAATCAAACACAAGATGGTTCAAAATCCTTTTTCCAGCCATGTCGTGATGGCACATCCTTTAGGTTTGAGTTATTTTTGGGCAAAAAAAAAAAAAAAAAAGCCATGTGATCTCTTGGAGAAGAACGTTCATGTTGTTTGTTTGGATGCTGTTCTTTGGGATCAATACAAAACTTCCCTCTATACATCCATCCATCCATGCATCCGTCAATCAATTCATCTATTCCTCCATCCTTTCATGCAGCCATCAATCCATACATTTGTCCATCCATCCATCTGTGCATCCATTCATGAATCCACCCATCCGTCATCCTTTCATCCATCTATCAATCAATCCATCCAAGCATCCATGCATCTATCCATTCATGCACCCAACATGTTCATCGAAGCATCCATCAATCCATCCATTCATCCATCTATCTATCTATACTTACATGCATCCTTCCATGCATCCATTTCTGCATCCACGCATCCATTAGTCCTTCCATGCATCCATCCGTCAATTAATTCATACATTCATTCATCAATACATCCATGTATCTATCCAGTAATCCGTCCATCCATCCATCCAACCATCCATCCATCTATCCATCCATCCATCCATCCATCTATCCATCTATTTATCCATCCCTCCATGTATCCACCCAGGCATCCATCAATCCATTCATCTATCCATCTATCCATCATAATTATCAGGACCTGATGTTTTCTCCAAACTATTCAATTCAATTTGTATAGTGCTTTTAATAATTGACATTGTCGCAAAGCAGCTTTACACAATCAAAAGAATTAAGTTTGTATGAAATGTGAATGTGTGTGAATCAAACTGATAAGATTGTCCCTGATGAGCAAGCCGAGGGCGACGGTGGCAAGGAAAAAACTACACTGTCTATATATCTTTGTATGATCCTGTTATGCGAATCGTTAGGAATAATTAATTTGCCAAATTACTTCCCATTTGAAGACAATGATTAAGAGTAGTTATTAGGTGCTAATAAAGAGAAACAGTAAAGAGAAAATGCAATGTACACAATAGTAGAGTCTGGTCTTAGCAGGTTAATTCAATTCAATTCAATTTTATTTGTATCCATCTCAGTAGCGAGATGTATAGCTCGACAGAGAGACAGGGAGAGAGAGAGATGGGGAGAGGGCAGAAGATAAGGAGAGATAGAAGTTAGATATAAAGTGAATGTACAGTACAGACCAAAAGTTTGGACACACCTTCCCATTCAAAGAGTTTGAATTTGTATTATGGCAAGAAAGATGCAGCTAAGTAAAGAAAAACGAGCGGCATCATTACTTTAAGAAATGAAGGTCAGTTAGCCCGAAAAATTGGGAAAACTTTGAAAGTGTCCCCAAGTGCAGTCACAAAAACCCTCAAGCACTACAAAGAAACTGGCTCACATGCGGACCGCCCCAGGAAAGGAAGACCGAGAGTCGCCTCTGCTGCGGAGGATAAGTTCATCCGAGTCACCAGCCATAGAAATCACAGGTTAACAGCAGCTCAGATCAGAGAGCAGGTCAATGCCACACAGAGTTCTAGCAGCAGACACGTCTCTAGAACAACTGTAAAGAGGAGACTGTGTGAATCAGGCCTTCATGGTAGAAGATCTGCTAGGAAACCACTGCTAAGGACAGGTGACAAGCAGAAGAGACGCGTTTGGGCTAAAGAACACAATAAAGAACACAAGAAAGAAAACTCGTTGAATGAGAAGAGGTGTCCAAACTTTTGGTCTGTACTGTATATTTAGTGCAGAGTTCAAGCAGGGACTCCGGCAGGACTAACTATGACAGCATAACTAAAAGGGAGAGCCAGAAGGAAACATGAGGGCTCCCTGAGATGTAAAGTGACCAATCACCTCACCATCAACAAACCTGAGTGAACAATGAGAGTGGGGAAGACAGCATCTAAACATACCAGTTCATCATAATACTCTATGTCCATTAGTCCCCCAGATCTGCTCCTTTCTTACAAAGGCAAATCTATTTACAAAAATGCTTGGCTAAATAAACAGGTTTTTAGCCTAGCATTAAACACTGAGACTGTGTCTGAGTCCTGAACATTAATTGGAAGACTAGTCCATAACTTTGGGGCTTTGTAAGAAAAAGCTCTGCCCCCTGCTGTAGTTTTCATAATACGCGATATGACAAGCAGCCTGCATCCTTTGATCGAATGAGGCGTGGTGGATCGTAAGACACTAACAGTTCCCTCAGATACTGCGGCGCGAGCCCATTTAATGCTTTATACGTCAATAGTAGTATTTTAAAATCGATACGAAATTTCACAGGGAGCCAATGCTGTGTGGATAAGATAGGGGTTATGTGCTCGTATCTTCTGTTTCTAGTGAGGACTCTCGCTGGTGCATTCTGGACTATCTGATGCTTGTTTATGTACCAAGGTGAACAACCAGACAGTAAGGCGTTACAATAGTCCAACGTAGAGGTGATAAAAGCATGAACTAGATTTTCTGCATCGTTTAGTGACAATATTTTCCTTATCTTGGCAATATTTCTGAGGTGAAAGAAAGCTATCCTGGTAATATTATCTACATGAGCTTCAAATGAAAGACTGGAATCTATAATCACACTGAGATCTCTCACTGTTGCACTTGATGGACATTTAAAGTTACAGTGTGATCGACAAGCTTGCTTCTAGCTGCTTGTGGTCCTATGACTAGAACTTCTGTCTTATCAGGATTAAGGAAGAAGGAAATTAAGCAGAAGGAAGTTAATTAACATCCAATCTCTTATGTCCTGCACACATTGCTCCACTTAAGTTAACTGGTTTTTCTCATCTGGTTTTGCTGAGACGTAAAACTGTGTGTCATCAGCATAACAATGAAAACTAAAACCATGCTTACGAATTATGTTGCCCAGAGAAAGCATGTAAAGAAAAAAAAGCAGTGGGCCTAAAACTGAACCCTGTGGAACACCAAACTCATGCAGAACACCAAAGAACATGCAGAATAGTCACCATTTAGATCTATGAACTGATAATGATCAGTCAAATAGGATCTGAGCCAGGAAAGGGCCGATCCCTGAATTTCTACCTACTTTTTCTAATCTGTGAAGGAGAATACTATGATCAATGATGTCAAAAGCTGCACTGAGGTCGAGTAACACAGGTATAGTGATGCAACCCTGATCAGAGGCCAATAGGAGGTCGTTTACTACTTTAACAAGTGCTGTCTCTGTGCTGTGATGAGACCTAAATCCTGACTGATACAGTTCGTTTATGCTATTCCTATGTCGATATGAGCATAGCAGCTGTGCTACTACTTTTTCCATAATCTTAGAGATAAATGGGAGGTTTGATATCGGCCTATAATTTGACAGCTGACAAGAGTCAAGGTCAGGTTTCTTAATTTGAAGGATTTTGAAACATACCCACTGCTAAGTGAAGAGTTAATTATTTTCAACAAGGGTTTTGTTATTGCTTGTACTATCTGTTTGAGAAAATGTATCGATATAGGATCTAGTACACAGGTTGACAATTTTGAAGAAGAGATGAGTGAAGTTAGTTCATTCTCTTCAAGGGGAGTAAAGTTTTCTAGATTCTAGATTAGTTTATCTGTGTGGTTAGTTTATCATCTGTATCACTTAAATCGTCGGGTTTCAAAGCCTGAATTTTTTGCCTAATCATTTTTTTGTTATTGAAAAAGTTCACAAAGTCCTCAATACTGTACGTTGTTGTTGTGGAGATTTTTGCAGTGGTCTTGTTTTTAGTTAATTTAGCTATGGTATTAAATAAAAATCTAGGATTATTTTTGTTATTTTCTATAAGAGTGGAGCGATACAACGATCTAGCAGCACTGAGAGCTTTTTTTTTTTATAATTCAGGATGCTCTCCTTCCAAGCTATTTGAAAAACTAACAATTTAGTTTGACGTCATTTGCGTTCTAATTTTCGACCAGTCTGTTTTAAAGTGCACATGCGATCATTATACCAGGGAGTGAGTTTCTTATCGCTAATCATTTTCCTTTTAACTGGAGCAACATTATCTAAGGTGTCAACTATAAATATCTAGTCGCCTGATCGAGTTCTGTGGAGTCAGACGGCGATCCAATCAAACTGTGAGAGATTATTGATAAAGCTCAGTGTGGTATTTGATGTGAATGTACATTTAATGTGGTAGAGCGGTATAACTATGACAGACTTTGATTGAGACAAGACAGTGATCTGAGATAGCTTCGGACTGTGGAATTGTGGTTATATTTTATTTTCTACTTAATCTGGAGGATAATATTAAATCTAAAGTGTGACCTGCTTTATGAGTGGGTCCCACTACACATTGATTTACGTAAATGCTGTTCTCAGAGGCTCTTCTGGATTCTCAAAATGAATATTAATGTCTCCAGCAATTAACACTTTGTCTACAGAAACGACCAGGTTTGAGAGGAAATCGGCCCTGGGGGTCTGTAAATGATAATTAGTGGGATTGACTGAGCAGACTTCATATTTGTAGCTACACTTATTATGTTACTATAGAGAACCTCAAATGCATTAAATTTATCATTGTAAATAACTGCGACGCCTCCTCCTCTACCAGTTAGCACAGTGTAGGAAGCTGTGTAAGAGCTACATACCCGTTCTCTTTAATCCAGGCTTCTGTTAAACATAATGTATCAAACTGCTGATCTGTGATAGTTGCGTTAACAATAACTGCTTTAGATGCGAGAGATCTAATATTTAACAGTCCTAGCTTCAGATCAGAGGTGCCGGCTATGTATTCAGTGTGTTTAGAATTTTTGGTCTCTATATTAATTACAAAATTACTAAAACAGACTTTCTGAGTCTTTCTTAAAAAAAAAAATAATAAAATTTAGCTCGGGGAACAGACACAGTCTCAATATAGTGAACCCTTAAATGAAGGTTGCAACTAAAAGATATTTACAGCAAAGGCATAAAAGATCATTTTGGGTTCCTCGAGAACTGGGCATCAGTGAAAAGAACATTTTCCTACATATTTCATTAAAAAATTGTTCACTCTGACAAAAGTGAAAAACTAAAGAACCCTTAAGAGATTTCAAATGTAGCATCTTTTTCAAATGTAGCGTGTACGTCTTTATAGCGCCTATAATATAATCCTACACTCATAGACGGTTTCTCTATAGCAATGGGTATTACAGTATGATTGATTCTCCTGCTGTGTGTCCAGTGGGCAGGTCCTGTTTCAGGTCAGACTGTTCCGGGTCGGGATCGCACTCTGGACAGAGATGTGTGGTCACTTCAGCAAAGCCGTGACCTCCTCTTTGTCCTTGAAACATGAGAAAAAGGTCACAATGAAAAAGGATAGATTTTACTTATTTGTAATTGGATACGGGGAGCAGAGGACTTTGTTTTTTGTTTTTCTTTCTTTTGTAGGTGTCCTACCTCGATTTTGTTTATTGTACAGTTTCTGTTATCGAGCATGAGACCAGTTCAGGACCGAATCCAGCGTAGAAGGGGAAAATAAATTAATGAGGGATCTGAAGGAAATAAAATGAAAGACATTTAAGCTTATGTAAATACTTTTTGTGTTTTTATTTGTCTTAGTCTGTATGAACTGTTGTCTAAATCGGAAATTAACATTTTATTTAAAATAACCTGGCTGCCAGCGCTTCTGGGATAAAACAATGAGCGAGTCTAACCAGGATAAAGCACTTAGTGAAGACAGATGAATCAAATTTGAATAAATAATTCTAAGGAATACATGAAAATAATTTTAATTAATTTTGAATTATAATTTGATGAAATTGTTGTGACTTTTTCTGTTTAGGTAAATGTTCTTGTACTTTAGAAATACATGAAAAATTACGGGAATAATTAAAACTGCAGAAAATGTTAGCAGCCTTATGAATTTTTTTTTTTTTAGCTTTTTTATTTATTTATTATTATTTTAAACCTTATATTGTATTTATATTTAAAACGTATATTTACACATATTACAATTAAATTCAGTTCTTAATACAGGTTTCTCAATTTCCACCAAAATCCACCAAAACATGGAAAAAACATTATGTCTTGACTTACACACATGTAAATATTATAACAGTTCTTGAGGTAGAACTTGATGCTACATACGTAGCTGTTCATCATTCCTTCGTCAGTACTCGGCTGTTTTTCAGAGGTAGGAGGAATCCTATAAAGACACGAGGAGAAGATTGAGAGAAGCTCACAGACAAACCCAAGCTCAGGATAAAACTTCATGCATCTTATCACTAATGGAAGCTTAACAGCTACCAGATTAGTATGGTGTAAACGCATGGACGTCTTCCCATATGTGAATTTTTGTGTGAATAATAGTTTAATGTCTATGATACGGTGGCTGAGAAGCCAAAAAATCCAAAAAAAAAAAAAAATTTAAAAACAAAGTAACAAATCCAAAAACAAAACAACAAAACAAAAACAAAATAACAAATCCAAAAACAAAATAACAAAAAAGAAACAAAATAAAACAAAAACTAAAATAACAAATGCAAAAACAAAATAACTATTCAGAAAATACAAAGACAATCCAGACAAACCGGAAAAGCTAGGTATAGTTTGTGAATGAAATTGTTACCTCTGATCTGTCACTCAAGATATACAGGAAGAATTTTATTTATATATTATAATTTTTTTAATTTGTTATTTTGTTTTCGGTTTTGTTATTTTGTTTTATTTTGTTTTGCACTTCTTATTTTGTTTTATTTTGTTTTCGGTTTTGTTATTTTGTTTTATTTTACCACGGATTCACAGTGGATTTTGAACTTCTTTTATAAAACACCTTGACGGCACGGTGTCGCCTTGCAC